>CAJQZM010035172.1:0-14344 GCA_907164665.1 Colias nastes
CAAAATTTATAACGGCAGCATACATGGTAAATATTCATTAATTAAAAAAATATATGTAAGTAGGAAAACAATACTGCTTTCCGAATCGGTGGTAAATGTAAATAATATGTAATGACGATTCAAAAGTGCTTCTAGAAGAAGTCTAATTGAATAAATATGGAAAAGTTTGAGTTTATATGGGTAAGTGTGGTAAGAAAGTAATTTCAGAGTTAAAATCTATAAAACAGTGATTTGACCTGTTGTAATATAATGGCTATAATATTGTAAAAATAATCTCAAAGATCACTAAAAACATTTCTAGTTGAATGAATTTCGAGTTCAGAAAAAAATAATTTTTAAAATCGGACCAGTAGTTCCTTTTCCATTAGCGCGTACAAACTAATAAATTCTTAAGCTTTATAATGTTTATAATATTAATATGAGTATAGAAAAAAAATCACAAAACTGTTCTAAATAGTCTTTATTCATAACATTTAGCCAATAGACATTTCTTCTTCTTTCTTCTTACTATATAGAACCTAGGCCACTCGAAAATTGGTCGTCTGGTTTATCAAAATCTTTTTCAGTTGGTATATAATACCCTCTCGTATATAAGGGATCGTCTGGTTCAACCGCCGTTACAGTAAAACCTGAAAAAAAATACTTTTACTATGAGTCCTTAACAAAACATAATCCTAATCGTTAAATCAATACCTATTATTTAAAAATACGATTTTTTATTTCTACGTCTTTAAAGCTAATAATAAAATAAAACTATAATTTATGAAAAGCATTACATTCTAAGGGTGAAAGTTAAATACTTATATTTTAAAGGCATTGCTGTAGTATTTTCAATATCAAGCAAACTCAAACATTTATTTAATTTTATTCAATTAGTTTTCTTCTAGAAACACTTTTGATTCGTCATAATATATTTTTAATACTTACCATCGATTCGGAAAGCAACATCTATGGAGAAGAACCGACAAGAAACTACATAGCATCTTACAAAACGTGCGTGGTGGGTCAGTGTCCGTGCCAACATCAAGATCATAACATTTTGGTAAAATTACCGAAAAAGTATATATTATACTCTTAGATTATACTTAAAATAATAATAATAAAAGACGTGTGGCACTCGGGGACTGCCGCGGTAAAGCTATTGCATAGCATGCCTTCAAGCCACAGCTCCGTGCCCGTCGGAGTGGGGAGCGTGAGGTTTTTTCGTTATGGAATTTCTGGATTCGGTCCCCGCGCTCAAGGCCCGCGATAGAAGCTATGCAATAGCTTAAAAAAACTACTAACCTTCACTGGTATCAAATCGTATGACTTGAATTGCGATCAAAATCGCGAAGAAGGTCATAAAAGCCATTTTACAAATATGGTTATTTCTTTACGCAAAAAATGCACTAGATCTAGTTTTACTTTCCTTTCCTTTTAAACAAGAAAGATAATAATCGAAGAGCTACAATTAACACTCCATGATAATTTTTTGTATGTACAAAAAACAAAAAACTCAACGGACTAATAGTATTTAGCATTATTATCGTATTTTTTTAAACAGAAACTTATTAACCTAGCTTGGAGAAGGTATCGTTGGTCTGTCGGGCAACACGCACTTAGTAGTAAAAAGAGCTTAGAAAATTCTCTGAATGTATCTACCTATACAAAAATTAATAAATACCAGTCAAGCATTTAGAAGTTAAAGATTATAACGGATTTTAAAATAGATTTATTCATTATATTATTATCCCGTCGTTTCGCACACTTTGCAGCGAGCGTGGTCACTGGGAGACTGACAGTCGGTCAGGATAATAGAATATAATGTAATGAATAAATTGCGTTTAAAATCCGTTAAAATCTTTAAAGTCTAAATGTATAATACTCGCGTAAAATCAAACACAAGAAAATACCAGTCAAGCATACAGGAGATTATGTTTACAAACACTTTCATGTAAATAAATTGATTTACATTTTTACTTACATTAAAATAAAGGAGAAGCTAATAAAGTTAATACACTCTTATTATATACAGCCCAATTCCCAAATCAGGGACTAACTAGCGAGCGACAATCCACAACTCGCTCGAAAGTTGTGGGCTTCCGATTTTCATTACGCCACCAACAAATCAGTGCTAAAGTATGTCTTTAATGAGGAAACCACAAGAAAAATAAGCTTTAATTCCCACCGGCGTTGAAAACTTCCACAAACTTTAGAAGCAATCAAAGCTTCCTGAACCGCCGTTTGAACGAAACAATCTATTTTTATTTATACTATTATCCCAGTTCCATTGTTTGATTTTTTATTTAAGTGTTAATTAAAGAACAGTTGTGAATTTAAGTGGTTGTACTGTTTGGTTATTTAAAATTGTCCCATCGCATGATAGCTGCTTTTATCTTCACTAATATTATTGAATAGGCTCCGAAACTACTGGACCGAATTAAAAAATTCTTTTGCCGCATCTTTAAGCGGCTAGTGTACAATTAAGATATTCTCAACATGTTTTTTTCCCATGAGAAATGTATATTTTATAGAAACAATAAGACATTAAATAATGAGATCACATGAACAATAATAAAACTTAAAACCTTATATATTATTTTGGGACCCAGAAGAATTTCTATACTTCAGTATAATATGATAGTAGTGTAGTATGCATTTATGAAACAAATGCGAGAATAGAA
Organism: Colias nastes; assembly: GCA_907164665.1. Classification (NCBI taxonomy): domain Eukaryota; kingdom Metazoa; phylum Arthropoda; class Insecta; order Lepidoptera; family Pieridae; genus Colias; species Colias nastes. Next base: position 2,664 of record CAJQZM010035172.1, read on the forward strand.
TGAAGTATTTATCATTTTTTTAGGTACTGAAAGATACGTAAAGGTACACACTAGAAAAGGTATATAAGAGAATTTTTTTATTAATAAAAAACTTTATCGCGTATAACAATTATATTATATTATTCACCTCTCGTTTTGAAGTACATGGTAGCATACTTAATCAAATACTTTATATTTCACGAAGACTTAGTTGCATTTACGTACAAAATATGTATTACAACTTTGTAGTATAGTGAGACCTTCATACTTTAAACAACTTGTGCCGAAGTTTCGCCTTCCAGTTTATTAAATTAACGTATTTTGTTAGTAAACTGTGGTTTATATAGATTAGAAGTTTGGGAAATACCTGAAAAGCGTAATATTATCTTCTTGAACCCCATGTTATGATCTTGAGATGTTTATTATTGTAAAACCTTGTAAGTCTAGATTTAACATGTTTGACTACATTTATAAATTAAAGACTTTTTAACGGATCACGGGGAGTCTCCCCGTGACCACGCTCGCTGTAAAGTGTTCGTATCGTCGAGAAAATAATATTATAATGACAGACTACCGTAACCTCAGTTACGGTAGTCTATGGGCGGCGCACTTAGCTTACCGGCAACGGCAAGGCGTCCGCGTCGGCTCGTTTGCCTTCTTATTCCATAAAAAAAATGATAATGAATAAATCGCATTTAAAATCCGTTAAAAAGTATTTAATTTCTAAATGTATAATACTCGCGTAAAATCAAACACTAGAAAATACTATGTTAGTAATATTGAATGTGTCTGGTTCTAACAAGGTAGTAGTACCTACCTAGTAAGGTGATTTTTTAATGATAGAATAGAAAATAGAAATAGAAAAAATCTTTATTGAAAAAGTTTTAAATGATTGATGATGTGTGATAGAAATTAATTCATAAGAATGTTAAATGATATAAAATTATTAACCGACTACGTGAGGTGATTTTGGGAGGGAGGGGGTCGAATCAAATCTCATCTAACCTTACGTTGGGGAGAGGGGGGGTCTAGGCAAATATCACGCAATTTTTTTTTCAGATTGAAACAAAACTAATTAATAATTATACTCTTTTGGTCTATTTAATCCAAATTGTACATGCTTAAGATTTTAATCATGGTTATGATTTAAGTATTCTCTTGTTAATTTTTTATTACACTTATATAACTTTCAGCAATATTAATTTCTAGTTTTAACTAGTCGTAAATAAAAGCACGAAGCAATTTTTTTTCTTTTTACAATGATAAATCGTTTACATAAGAAACCCACATTTTGAAAAATCTCACGTGAGATTGGGGGATGGGAGAGGGGGTTAAGTAAAATCTCACGACATCTCACCATGGGGGGAGGGAGGGTCAAATAATTGAAATAACACCTCACGTAATTTATGGACGCTCCCTAATGTATTTTTAAATTCTAGTTCAAAATTAATTATCGAGTCTAAGTGAGAGTATACAGTTAACTAGTTTCATAAAATAATCAAGCAAAGTTTTCTGATTTTTATGCTTTTATTTTGGTAGCGTCGAAAACTCAATGAGCAACGAATTATAACACTATAATAAAGTATCATTTCACTTAATTATTGTATCGTTTACAGTATTAACTAATAATAAAATACTCAAGAAATAAGTCGTGCGTGATAATTACATCTAGGTCACATAGAATGAACATTTTCAATGCACAATTACAGTACCATGAAAAATTTGCATAATAATCATGCCTATAATTATCATAAGTATGAATTTTAACTCAGACGACATATTTTCTTACAAAATGTGAAAAAGAAGAGAAATATTTCATTTTTTGTAAAACATTATAAAATATAGAGCTGTTTTTACCAGTTTTTATTAAAAATATTAAGCCTCAGACACAGTTACAATGACATCTTATCTAACGTCAGGTAAATAAACAAAAAAGTATTATTTAATAATAACCCGCCAGAGACCAGCAATTACGCAAAAATTCCCCTTTGCTATCTCAAACTACGCAACGGGAGAAATACTTAGATGAAAATCGGAAGCTAGTAGTCAAGTCACGATTTGTTTGAATTTCCCTAAAGATAATAAACGTTTTGGGGTAAATTAAACAGCTGTTTTGTTTGTAGCTTCGCTGTGCAATTTTAATATAAGATTGTTTTGGAGTGCTCGTAATAGAATAATTGGAAATGTAAATAATATCATCAGATGTTCATGTGTATTGTTGTATCGTACATTTAGAAATTGGAAGTTACTCATTGTAGATACTTATGCCTTCTATGTAACCTATGTCGCAGATTGTCATACGTGAAATAACATAAAAAGCTTTATAATGTCACTGTCTTTCTGTAAAATGTTTCTGAGGATGTTTTTTTTTAATTCATACGTATCAATTGCAAATTTAAAACCTTCCTACGTAAAACTCTTGTATTCCCAACATTAAAAAATCATTCTGTAGCCTTTCTATAAAGCACAATTAACATATAATTTATGAATATTATAAATAATACCAATAATCGTAAATAACGTTGAGAATTATTTACATTTCTATAATATATTACACACTCAATACTAATACATTACAAAGCAATTTATCCATTGTGTTTTGTGAATTGCAGATGATTTGGGAGCTTGTTACGAACTTTTCAAACTTCAATATATACGTATTTGTATCGACAGTCAATACGGTACTTGTGAAGATTCCTTGTTCCGGAACTCTATTCTTATTATATGTAAAATATATTTGTTATTCAAATAATAGACGGTTATTAGGAGGAAGATGCAGATATATTAGGAAAATTTGTTTTAGTAAAATATCATTGACATAATATTATCAGTGAAATAATGGTTAAATCTAAATTACGTATAGAAATATTAAAAAAAAAATCTGATAAAAATTACTAGCAAATGACTAATTCTTTATCATATAAATAAAAGTCCTATTTTAAAATCATCATCAGCATTCGTCTTATATAGCTATTTGAACTGTTAAAATGTTCTTCGTTTTCTATAAATTGATATTGGGTTAGTTTCTACATGCATAACAGTGTATTTCCTCTACAGCTATGATACAATACATTATTGTTACGTATTACAATGCAGTTTAATCAAACTATATACAATCAATACATGTACAGTCAATTACTGCGTATTATCGGAATTTCGACCACTGGGCGGTGTATATATAATTCATTTTATTTCTAGATATTCATCCAATTAGTGTTTAGATGCATTAATCTTGGAAACTATGTTAGTACCTAAAAGATATTATAAAATAGCAATTTTATAATATCTTACACGCCATTTAAAATTGCAGTAGGTATAGGTATGTGAGAAAAAATATTGTAACCCTTAAATGACCATATACGAGCAAATAAATATGTTTTATTTGATAGTAAAACTCCAATTCATACAATTAAAACCATGAAAAATCCATTATCGTCATATAAACACAGGCTTAGGTTATTAAAGTAAATATGATTAAAAAATAAAAGATAAATCTTTCCCGCGTTAAAAAGATAGATTGCGGTAATCAAGCCATCGAAACGTGATGCGGTCGAGCGTCACGTAAAAAATGGACTGGATTTAATAATGAACCCTTATAATGGGATGTGATAAAACTGTACAAGAATTGCTTCATCTTGTATGAATACTAATATCATTAATCCAGTTGTAACTATTGTGAAGGAATGGTATTCCAAGAAAACCGTAGTGTATCGAAATCGGCTGTCGCTATGGAATAACTAATAGACTATGATGTACCTACTCATGTAAGTTTGTGAGGACTTAACTGTTTGAAAATTCTCGAACATGAAAGAACATTGTCCTATCCTATCCTACTAATCCTATCCTTCTATCCTATCCTATCCTACTATCCTATCCTACTATCCTATCCTACTATAATATTATAAATACGAAAGTTTGTGAGGATGTGCATGTGTATGTTTATTTCACGCAAGGACTACTGAACCGATTGCAACGAAATTTAGGACACATATAGAGGGTAATTTGAATTGACACATAGGATAGTTTTTATCCCGGAAATGCCACACTTGTTTTTCTGTGAAAACGCGGGCGAAGCCGCGGGCGGAAAGCTAGTCTTTTAATAAGGTGCAATGGATAGATTCTTTATCCAAATACCGGTCTTTGGCAATTAAATGTTATTGTCATTGTTATGTAAATTCTTAGAATGGCATATTCTTATCAGTATCACTCCCAGTAGGCTTACTCAGGAAACAGAATAATTAATGCTTATTATGAACATTTTATAAACATTAAAAATTATTACAAGCAACTCTAGGTTCCCGTTTCATGATAGGACAAATATCTAATTTTATTGCATTCGATAAGCGTTATCATGCGGTAAAATACGCATTATATTTATAAAAACAGTTGAATTTAAATTAATTTACCAACTGAATAAAATTTCCCTCAACAACTAAGCAATTATAAACATAAACACATGCAAAGCAAAGAGAGCAGTTTACACGAAAATCTATATATTATAGTTAGCATTCCCCGGGCTACAATCAAATTTAGCTGAAAAAGTTATGTTTGAACGTTTTTGGCGGAGCTAAACAAAAAGTTTGGTTAGAGGTTCCTGCTCACTGTACTTGAAATGTACCACGTTTTAAAACGCTTCCTTGGAGGAAAATAATATTTTGGTAAATGCCTTTCGAAGTTTAACTTCGGACGTGTTATTGAATGAGAAATCAATATATTTGTTCTTGGCATAATGTTTCAATACCTTCTTTTCTACTAAAAAACAACTTTAATTAGAATTTTTGTATTTACACTCATGTCATATTATTTTAATCTGTAATGGAAAATGTTTCATTTTTATGTAATCCTGGTAGGTAAAGTATGATATGAAATAAATATTATTTTAATGAACGTATTGAATTATCCTCATAAATTCATTGAAAAAAACATTGGTAGCATATCGTGTTTAAATATACTAATAGTAATTAATAGGAAAGAGCTGATCTATATTAAAATTACTATAATATTATGTTACAAATTACTATTCACAAAAAGAGCGTGTGTGCCGAGAACACGTGTTAGAAATGAAACTTCTTTGGCAAGATTCAAAGATACCAAAATCGTCGCCTTATTCCATGACGTGACGGTACTGCCACGACGCGACCTTGAAATTTTCTCAACGCGTCTAAAGAAGTTTCACTACAAAAAAAAAAGCTTGAACTCTTCTTCAGACGAATATTTCGTTCTCCATTAATTGCTTATTAGCAAGAAAACAGCAGTGAATAATACACTTAACTATGACCCAGCAAGCAATGTAGTACAAACAACTCTTGGTTCGTTAGTGAACGTTGCGCGGCACGTTGTAAAATTTCCTCGCTTAGAGCGGGAAAAACGTAACACCGCGCCTGACTTCCGATCTTGGGTTCGGTAATGTTCTTTGAAATTTGAATTTCGAATATTCTCGAATGTTCTGGATGGATTTTCTAACGATGAACGTTTTATACATGTGGGTTTGTGTGTGTGTTGTGGATGTGTGCAAGCATAAAGAATAATAATGTTTACTTTTTATAATTGAATAATTTCCTTTACTTGTGTTTGTGTTGCGTATGAATGAAAGTATACCAAGCAAGTGTTAACCAGTACTAACTTTATGAGATTGAATCGCATTTTTTTTTTCAAATAGAAATTCAGTAGGTACGTGTTGAAGGTACATTTTTTGGTGCGTAAATTATACAAAGTGGTTAAATAATGGGGTAAATGCATTGATTTTAAAAATATTTTTTGTCCATTTTACTCAGGAACCCCAAAATGCTTGGAAACCTGCCCTGTTATAGTGGAATTATCTTCAATATTTTTCTATATCTAGACTAGACCGCCGCAAGCCTTATTTTATGATCAACTGAATAATTCATTATTTGTACTTGCTGGTTGACCGAGGTACCTTTGGAGTACTGGTTAGCTGTTTGGTGTTTTATGCCACATGTAATTTAATATTTCAGATTAAATATTATTTGTTTGTTAAGTTAATTCAAAACTACTAGTGACTCTATAATAATATTATTTGTTTTATTTTTCATAAATGTTTTGAAAGACTTAATGTACTTTTACATCTGCTGCATTTCTTTGTGTTTTTGGTTAGTTTTAGATAAAAGCATGTGCGCAAACGGATGAAAATACGAGATCAAACATTACACATTATGGTAACAGAATGCAAGCAAAACCAGATCTAAAAGCTAGTCTAAAATAGATTAAACTACGACTACACTAAAAAGGTTATAGTGCAGAGAAACAATTAGATCTCACATACGCTTGTGACTATAGAAACTTGATGGAAGCACTTAATTTGTGAACTTCTCACTGAGAGCATGAAATATGTTCGCGACGATTTTAATTTGCCAGCAAAGAGATGATTAATCTTTTAGTGTATTAGTTCCAGCTGTTTGTGGAACGGAGTGAAGTTATCTCAGTTTTATTGTCAAGTTTATATTTTGCAGCGTCTGTTAATACGTTTTAAAGGTTAACTCTACGTATCGCTATGATAGAAATGAAAACAAAAACATGCAGTATTTGTTAATGCAATTTTTGAGAGAGAATAAATTTTGATTCAAATCTTTGAAGATGTTACACACATTAACAGATTATTTTGAAATCTGTTAATGTGTCTTAACGAAGTGATATGATTTGTGATAAACGTTCACAAATCATATTGCTTTTTCTTAAATTTTGTTATAAACTGCTGCACTTGCAACACAGAAACTAAACAACTTCATTATAATTATTTATCTTTCATATTGTATATGTGTGATTCTACAAAATCATTGAACAATATTATTCCAGAAATGGGAATAGAACTCACTTCCTCTAGAGCAATTTAACAAGCAATGTACTAATGTTTATCAATAGTAATATAATAATTTTTAACTAAAAAATGTTCAAATTATGCTGCTAATTTACTCTAAAATATTACAATACATATTAAATAATAAAACAATTACGCTCTTAATGATGGCAGCGGTAAAAACATTATGGTTATTTAACTGAATTTGTAATTAAAATGTAAATACTGGTTCTAATTGAAATTAATAAGGTTATTATTTGATACAATGGCATGTGTTGTTACGTAGAAATGTTGTTTTATAGTATCATTTTAATCAAAATATATTTCGCGGACTTCACTACGCTTTGATTAAGGTAATTTTAAATAGATTTAAATTTCGCGCTTTTTATTTATAGCTCTGTATTCTTTATAAAACATATTTTATGGCTGAAAAAACTTAGCTATATAGCTATACAGCTAAAGTTGTAGATATGACAAATATTGTTTACTGTCGTCCTTCTTAATAAAGAGTCTAGGTACTTATTTATTATACTAAACTCTCCTTATGATATTATATGATGTTTATTTATCCTTATTTAATATATTATTATTTGTTTTTATTAAAATCAATATGTAATTAATTTTACACAGTACAAATTAATATGTGTGTTTTCCATCAGCTCTGACTAATTTAAACTAAAAGTACACGTAATAAAACACGTAAAAAGTCCATAACATTTTTGGATACATTTGGCTTTTAAATGATTTTCCCGATACTCAAATAGCCGCTACAGCCTTGCCTACAATCACTTAAACGGAACCAATTTGAAAATCATCGGGGCGCAATCGAGATAAAAGCAATACGAATTTCATGTAAAAACTGTACAAGATTTAACGTGTAGTTGAAAACTATTTGTTTTTACCTTTATACCTTTTTTCAATGATTTGGGATATTCGCCTTTATTTTCATTGGATTGTGGACTAAATTCTGAATAATAATAGACGTTATTTTTTATTAAGCTGTAACTTTTGTGGGTACATTTAAGTTGATTAATAAAATAATTGAGATCAGAAAGTTTTAGTCTAGCGCTGCTAATGGTACATTTTCTAGATTCTGTTATGGATTCAACTAAATACTATTAAATATTAATTTGTCTGCTTAAGTAACTCATTATTTGTAATTATATTTTTAATAGAATCTTATTGTATTTCTCTTCATTAAGGTTGATATTATGAGCTATTTCGTATATAAAAATATAATAATTATTAGATTTATCAATCTTAATACTTTCTTAGAAAAATAAAAGTAAAAATATTTTCTGCTTCATGTTTTAATATAATGGACGTTTAACATTACGGTCAGCAAAAAAAATCCCTGATTATATCGTTCGAAGAATACTAAACACGATTAACAATGATGATAACGATTTAAAGGCCCACTTCTTAATAATAATTCACAATAAAATATAAATTCTATTGTCGTTGCTGGCTGTACTTTAAAAAGCTGAAGCAGTTGATATCCTGGCATTGAATGGAACCACTAAATGCGAATGCTTAAGTCAGATCGACGTTCACAAAAACCATTGTCCTGCACAGTTAGACGCTTAGAAAATATTTTAAAATAAAACTGCTTTCTCGAGAGCCTTTCTATAGAATATGAGACTGGTGGATTTTCTTGTTTGGATTTCTTATTATTGGATAATAAAACGCCGTTTTAATGTTTTTTTTAGTTTTAATATAATAGTTTAATTTACTCGTGTTTTCTTGAAATTTAAAGTTAAAATTACCTATTATTGTTGATTATTATTAGTCCCTCACCCGCCTGTTTAAAATCAACTAAAATGGGCTATTATTGAATTAATATAAAATCTAACGTAATACTATGTTTTGAGTTAGTGCACAAGTATATTTTTTCACGTTTTAAAAACTTTAAAGAAGATAAAGAAAAAAAAACATAGATAAAAATTTAATCCCTTGCGTTATTATGTTTGTAAATTTATTTTTTTCTATATTTTTGCACTCTATATATTTGTCCCATTCATTATAATAGAACAATGATATTTGCTACGTACATACATAGTACGTTACGCTTCATTCCTTCAATTGTACGAAATTCACTCAGCAATTCGGATTGTAATTTCTCGTTAAATCACCTGAAATGTCTGTACTTCCACGAGAGAAGCAAACATGGTCCGGTCGTTGGCTTTGGACCAGATTGAATTTGAGCGTTTGAAGCTAAATAGAATGGGGTAAAGGTTTTTTTGGTTAGTCAATGGTACCTAATGTTTTTAGTGTAGTCGTTTTGAAGGGATATTTATTTGTAGGTATGTATTTAGATATCTTGAGACGTCTCTTTAGTCTTATTGTTGAAAATATATTGAGTGATATGAATGTTAAAAAAAAGCGGATTCTTTGTGTAAAATTTTAATATTTTTAAAAGTATTCACATGGTTCGATTTTTTTTTATTTTTTCTATAATTAATTGCTTCCAGCAGGGTTTCACAAAAATACAATTTACTTATGAAAATTTGATTTGGTTCTTCGAAAAAATCCATTGCCTAGTTGGTTAGGATAAGAGCAAAAATAGTATTAGCTACGATACAGTACAATTAACTCTTATTGTTATTTTATGTAAATTTCCACTCTAAACCACTTATTCGTGTCCAAGCAACGTTTCCGATACGTTGGCCTGCGAGGAAGAAATCACTCTTTGACGATAAGAAATACATGCATAGCTCGCTTTGCGTTGAATTTTATGTTTTTCGCTACCTTTACAAGAAATTCATTGATTTAGATAAATTAAATATTTTCGATGTTTAGTAATGAAATGCTAAAAAAAGAAATAAACACTAGTCACACCGATGATGACACAGACTCTATGCCTCTAAGAGACAAATATGCTTTTTTTGAAGGCCCCAATATCGTAGTTTTTCAAGAACACCGCACGTAGTAAATCGTAAAAATATTTAAGCACGACACGTAATTCAATATTTAAGCACGACAAGCTTTGCACGTTTTGAAATATGCAAAATCACAATATTTATGGAACATAAACCTACTGCAGTGATATAGCTCAAAAAAACAACAAACTGAACGCTAATCTTACGCTCAAACACGATCCCACTTCTGACTCCAAAAAAGGTAAAAAACCATTATCTCGAAAAACCCCAGCAACCGCAATAGATACAGCAATTAAAACTTGTATCGGGCGCCCGATTAGCAAAAACTAACACCAAAATCGACACCAAGATGAATAGACGAAGTTTAAATTGCTTTGTACAAGAAACTTCTGAACATTATTGCGGTACTAAAAATTAATCGGACCGTTAACGGTTTGTACAGGTGGATAGTTTTTAATTGTGGTTCTTTGTGGTTAATTTTGATTTAGTGGGTTTTTTTGTGGGTACTTTAAATTATTGGCAGAAAGGATAATCCTTATTATAAGTGTTATTTAATAAAGAATTATCATTGTACATATGTTTGGAACATCTTCATGTGTATATTTAGAGGCCTTTATACGAAAAGTTTACGAATGTATTTACAAGTGTTCCCTACTATAATATAGTGTTGCGAATATAGTTATACTATTTGCAAAACTAATCTTTGTGCCGATTTTTCAATGCTTGGATAAAACTTATCCGTCCAATAAAGAATTGCACGATAATATTAAGGGCCGATTTTTCAATGCTTGGATAAAACTTATTCGTCGAATAATGTATAAAACTACCATTTTAGAAACGTATTCTAATTGCCCGTATTTGACAGTTTACGTGACATTTTAATATTATTGTGTAATACTTTATTGGACGGTTAAGTTTTATCCAAGCATTGAAAAATCGGCCCTTAGTCACATAAACTGTCAAATACGGGCAATTAGAATACGTTTTTAAAATGGTAGTTTTAAATACATTATTCGACGAATAAGTTTTAACCAAGGATTGAAAAATCAGCCCTAAAAAGTAAACATTTTAAAATAGAAGTAAACTTGCTCATCATTCTATTATATCTTTATCGATTGGTTAAATTAAAAAAGCTTCGTTTAAATAATACAAAATCATGCTCCATTAAAAAAAAAATCTATTATATGAACTAGCAAAAATGTTTCCAAATTCCCATTAAACTTTGTCCTTGCAAGATGTTATTATAAAGAAAGCAAGTTGAAAATTCAAGTTGCTTTTGAGTTCATATAAAACTTTCCCAGGTCACCTGAGGGTTACTATTTTTCCATGCTCCTGTTATGACATAGAGTTTTGAAGCTGTTCCGTCTTTATTAAAAAAGGGAAGACAAAAATAGCGTTAACATTTTCTTTTAAATTCGTTTCTAGCTTCTGAGATTAGTCATAATTAAAAAAAAATATAACAATTACCTAATCTAAGCAATTAATTTTTTTTTTTAATAATTCAAATATTCATTCATATTAGTGCCTTCAATAAAATATCAACTGCAATTTTTACATTGAAACTTTCCATGTAAAACTGCTTGGTTAAAAAACATAATCACTCTGAAACAGCCTAATACCACCAAATACTTTTTATTTAATCAATACACTTAACCCGTAATATTTCACATCCCAAAATCCATCACCACTACCCAAATAAATCAAACATTCATAGGCATAACAGAACTATCAAGCGTTGAATAATATTCAAAGCGATACGTTTATCTTAAAATATAAGTATTCCAGACACATTCTCTATTATGTTCAATCTTGATGGATGTTCAGAATATCGACTGAGATATTGCAATACCAGTTTCACAATTCAGCAATAGAGGTGAACGCTCCCCAAAACACTGGATGTGTGCTTTATAAAATATTTTGCTTATTTACGAAGTCTGTATGCAAATTGCTTTTAGCAGTACACGTATAAATTTGCTTAGCTATGTTTTAGCACCTACGTTGTGTGTTAC
>CAJQZM010035172.1:19344-31960 GCA_907164665.1 Colias nastes
AATGGCTTTTTTATTTTTCAAGTCTTAGATATATATTCAGTTCAGTTGTTATTGCAGACAATAATTTTTGTTCGGTGTCATTCCCTTCTCCTTTTTAAGAGTCGGTGGATAATTTTTCGTTATGAAGTAATTTCAGTTTATGTTTTTCATTTTTAGCTGATAGAATTCCATATTAATTCCATGTTACCTGTAAAAGTGTACACCTTGCAACATACCTAAAAAATATAAACTTTAATAATTTGGGTATTTGATTATTTACTAGTTGCACAAATTCAAAGCACGTTTATCCAAACCAAATGATGATTCGTTATTCAGCGACATAATTAATTAATATACAGTTATTAATCACTAGCTGTTACCCGCGGTTTCACCCGTACCAGTACCGTTTTCAAATCGGACCAGTAGTTCCTGAGATAAGCGCGTTCAAACAAACAAACAAACAAACTCTTCAGCTTTATAATATTAGTATAGATTTAATAATTTAATTGTTCCAGTTCACGTAAATTCTAATGCATTTAAATGTACGTGAGACTTAAATGTGAGCATACAATTATTGTCGGGTGTATTGTTGTACTGAATACTACTGTGTACTCATTGTTTCATAAGTATAATAGAGTAAAAATGTAGTACTTCATATCTATACTGATGTTATAAATATGGAAGTCTGTATGTTACACTTCACGGCTAAACTGCTGTGGATGTTTGGATGAAATTTGGAATAAAAATAGGTAAAGACCCAGGGCTTTCATAAATAAACCCCTAAAGAGTTCAAATTTGATGAAAGTGTTTGCTCATAGAAAACTAAATGAAAATTGTGAACAGCAAACAGTTTGATATTTAGTTATAGCACAGACTAATAATAATATACTACGTATACGTTATAGCATTCAAATGCTTTCATAGAAAATCTCAGCAAGTTACTGTGTTAAAGAAGTTGTCCTAAAACTTATGTTTTCTAAAATAAAAATACCAAAATCTGAAGCTGAAAAACAATGTATGTTATAAATGTGATTAGAATCCGGTACTACAATATCACGTAGCCTATAAAACCCGGAATTGAAATATTAAATCAACTGTAGCAATAAAACATTTATACCACTTATAAAATCATGCAAGTTGGCGCTAAAATTTTAACATCTCCAACTTAATGTCTCCTTTAACAGCTAAAACGGCGTTAACCAACTTGGCTTAAGTGAATATGGTTTCAAGAAGTTTCTTAACACGTAATTCTCGGAGTGTAAACCTTTGATGCCACTTGGCGCCCGTTGAATGAACCCTCATGTCAGTCTAGACGTTAAAATGTGACTCATAATATATTGCTCGGAAAATATTTTAATGTCGTTTTTCACTTTGTGATTTTGAATTGAGTCTGTACTGAAAATATATTAATGAATAGTTTTAGACTACTTTATTGAATGATGAAAAAAGTACATATTTTGCATGTATTTTGCAGAATGCCTTTATGTAAAGAAATCGGAATGACATATAGATGAGTAATTGGTATTGTAGACTACAATTGCTCTGTATGCATTATTATTTTCGATAATATGCTGTAGAAGTATAAGTGCATTAAACTAAGTTTTAAATCTATATTAGCAATGAATCAATTAATGAACTATTCGGGGTGAAATATTGTAGGATTATCTATCGTTTATGTGACCTAAATCGTCATTGGCCATTCGCGTTTATTTCAGACGATTTTAGTAGTCAATGTGGGCTCTAGTGCGTCTCTTGTGATGGTTATAATATAATTCAATACGCGGTGCACAGGTATAGGATACTACATTTGGGACATCTGACTTTTCCAGGGTGTTTGTGATGTGACATAAATACCAATAAATAAACTTACTAGCACAATACACCAGACCCAAGAAGAACAACCCGTAAGGGCGTGACAAGCGAACTTCCAAACAAAATGTAAAATAAGCGTAAACGAGACTTAAATCCACTAAGGGCATAACAGCGCTCGTAAACAATGATAAAACAGTCAGGCACACTTGAGGCGTTGCTTACGAGTTTATCGAGCTGAGGGAGATAAATACGACGTCTTCACGTATGGCTTTGTTTTTCCTCTTAAAAAGGGAGGTGTTTGTTTTGATTTTTTTGAATTCGAATTTAATTTTTTCATCGTAACGTGATACAATACTTTCAGTGTAGTAGACATTGAATAGTGAACGAACGACGATGTCGAGGGAACCACTGCTTTAATTAAAAGAGTGTGATTTTTGTTTTATCTCTAAGTGAACTCGAGACACATTAGCTTCTACGTCTTATATGAAAGATAGTTTCTGTAGAAGTCTTTCGTTTTGTTAACAGATCCAAAATCATAGAAATAGTTCGTGTAGGCAACAGCCTACGCATTGTATACATGCGGGATAAATAATAAATACATAAAACTTTAACCTCGTAATTTATTTTCTTTATTTAATGTAAGAACATAAAGCATATAAAATGTTAAATGTGTATTATGTTATAGCTTAGAGCACGTATTTAATACCAAACAAAATATGTCAACAAATTGTTTGTAACCTGTATCCATTTGAGCACTTAAACGCTTCCACTAACCCGCTTCTAGTAAAATCTAGAAGGTATTCGCAATATGTAGGTACTCCGTGTAAAAGCTTATGAAATAACCAACTATACGTAACACACGTACCTTACTTAGTCATTAGTTTGCTAACAGATGACTCACTTCAGTAACGAGCCACGAAGTTGTGCCATAATCCAATCTTACCATATTACTTATGAAAGAACCGCTTCATGCTAGATTATCATTGAGTAGTTCTGAGAAAGTTGCGCGTTGTTTTTGTGCGTGAAGTTTATGGGAGGGGAAATTGATTGGCTGTAATATGGTATGTTTTAGAGATTCTAGTGGCGTCTGGAATATAAGAGGAAGTGTTAGAGATTTTGTGGAAATGTTAATGGGTAAATATGCATCATACAACCAATAAGTATGTGTATTATAATGTTTATTGCATGCATTTCTCATTCAGTATATCATGATATAAATTTTGATTGATTACCTACGAATGCTTTTGAACTCTTTCATTTGCTATTTATTAATCTTTAACGAATGGTTATCATTTATCAAATGTTATTTTAAATGTGTGTGTAAAAAAACACTGTGTTACCTTTAAAACAAGAGCGAATAAATTGACTTAAAAATTATTTTTATCTACAAACAATATTCCAGACAATTAGTACGTAACAACACCAATACATTATAGATCATAATAGTGGAATCATCGGCGCGTGTCGCAACACCCACGGATTGAATTTCAAAGCGGCATTCAAATGAAAAATACACCATATTGCTGTGCAGCGGCAATTGTCCTACTTCGCTTGGCTGAAGTAAAAGAAACGAAAGGCATAAAAGCAAAAATATGCTCCATTTTGTTAAAGGATCAGCGCTTATTTCACGGATTCCGAAACGGCAAATACGAAAATTCCTTCTGAGAAACTCGGTTTCTGCTTCTCAACCTATTTATCACAAATTATGCTTGTTGAAACTGCTGAAATTCGTGTTCGCGTTTACTTTTCTATTTTAAATGTATTTTTAAGTTTTTATTGCCGTGTACGAACTGGCAGGTGCGCATTGAAAATATAGGTACAGTAACTCTTAGTTCTTCAACGTTAAATAGTTCGAAGTATTATTGTTTCTGCATGAGTGTACTTTGGTTTTGGTTGTGTTGTTTTTCCTATTAGTAATTTAAATTATTATGTAAAATTAATAGATTTTATAATGCTATTAACATACTCTGATTTCATCGTTATATATTTTTAAGATGATAATATTATGTATTTACAATCGAAGATAACACACGATTTCGCACGTACCTTTTTGCTTTCCTGATTCCTCCTTCTTGACTAACCATAGAGGATGTTGGACAATTAATTTGCTTTTTCAAATATTAATTTATTATCGTTCCTCATTGCTAGGGACTCGTATGAGTGCATTACTAATCCGGCTCGACATAACTAAAATGACTTTTACGAAATGTTTACTCAATGTTATTCACTTGAAATTAACCACTGTATATTGTTACTGTCTATACTAATCTATGCTTAATATTATAAAGCTGAAGAGTTTGTTTGTTTGTTTGTTTCAACACGCTAATCTCAGGAACTACTGGTCCGATTTGAATAATTATTTCGGTGTTCACCGAGGGAGGCTATAATATAATATGCTATAATATATCATCACGCTAAAACCAACAGGAGCGGAGCCACGCGGGTGAAACCGCGGAGTGCAGCTAATATTATATAAAGTTTTCTAAGAACCGATCGAAGGTAACATTACGATTTCGCACGTACCTAGGTACCTTTTTACTTTTATTTACCCTAATAATAATCCCACAGTATGCTGTACAGTCAATTTGATATTTGTTAAGTGAATAATCAAAGACTCCGCTCTAAATATTTAGAACTACTTTTTAAAGCATGTTTACTTACGTATTACCTGTTTATCCTTCAAAACTAACCGCTATACATCACTACGCACAGTATTATTACACAAAGCATATATCACATTTCCCATAAGTATCTAACAGGTGATACATTACTCTATATTATAGTGAACTTAGTGAATTCTCTAAGCGGTCTTATATAGGCTGTTACATACACTCGGCTTGAGAAGACCCTTTATGGGTTGAACATAAAAATGATAGATCACCACCTCTTGCTTCTTGCAAGGCTGTGTGGAATATCAGCTCATGTTTAGGTGAGGTTTATGGCAGTTTGATGCAAGAGATATTAAAATTAGGATAAGGTGCGTTTAAGTGCGCGTGATTTTTGAATAACTAGGAATGAGTAGTATAAATGTATGTTGTGGTGATTTTATTACAGAAGTGAGTATATTATGTGTACTATCATATTGTTTTAATGAACCTTTTTTAAATAGCTTTTTTAGGTCTTTTGTTAAATCGGATTTAAATCTTATTAATTTACGCATCTAACATCATTATAAGCGCTGTATAACAGCTTAATTATCTGAATTATTATTGTCGCCTTGTATATAAAAAAAATAATAGATAAAATCATTTGGCACCTTTTTTACAATTATTTTTTACTTGAACTTTATTTCAATTCCTTATGTCGTCCTTATTTTTAAATTACATAAAGATAACAGTTTAAAATAAATCACAAGCTAAAATACAGAACATACACTAGACATATAACCGATAACATAACGTCAAGATATCCAAGACGCCAATGCATTGACCCGGCGATAGAATCAAATATCCGCTCGCCATGTACTGGGAGATATACCAATCTGAACAAGATACTCGATATCAGACATATGGCGAGAAATATCTTCACGACATAGCGTGGTTCTTGTATGAAATATTGCGAGGTTCTTGTAGTTAGGGTAAGATTATCTGAGAACTTTATTAATTTTTTTTTTAATTTTTTTGAAATTTTTATTAATTATCAAATGTGTAGACTAAACTGTAGATGTTTTTTTAAAGTAGAGTTTGTAACATGCTATATTATGTAATAACAATTCCGTTTGATATCTCACGTGGTAAATAGATAAATAACTGTCTAACTGGCGGGTTAAGATAATTAATTAATCAGAGATTAAAGTATCCTACAATAATGTCACCACTTAAACAAAATTAAAACCTAAAAAAATAATAAGTAACCCTACTTTTCTCAAAAAACGTTGAAAAATAAATCCCTTGCTATTATTAAATAAAAAGTAGTATCACGTAGTCTTGAAGTCGCAGTCGTTTAAAAGGCTTATTCACTCTTATAAAATGGACACTTTGAAATGTCTGCCTTACCTGCAGTTCAGTACTTAGTACTCTCGCGAAATAAAATGTAATTGTTTGTTGTCCGTGTCATTTAATAAGTACACTTAAAGCTTTTCGCTTTATTGAGGTCCCTTCACTTCCATGTAATTGAGTTTTGTTTTCCAACCGCGAGCTTTTAGTAATGTTGGTTTTTAAAAGAAAATAAAGGTACACAAAATCGTTTAGTTTTAACCACACCGAATTAAATTGTATTTATGATCTGTCTGCAATCATAGAGCAATAGAAGTAACATATAAAATTGGATTAACACATAGCATAAGTTTTATCCCGGATATGCCAAGGGAACGGAAAAAGGGGGCGAAGCTAGTACTAAATATTTTTACAATCAATCACAAACATTTGAATTATCATCTATCATCAGTTAATTTACTTACTAGTTCTTAGTAAACAAGTTTAGTTATTCAAAATAATGAAGCATCGATCTTATGATTCGATACAATGCAGTGTGGCATGCTGTCCAGTGGCTCGCACTGAAGGAACACTGTATCTGACGGTATGTGCAAAATTGTTCATGTTATTGGTAAAATAAAATGTTCCTATGAATATTATACAGTTTGGTTAAGTTGTGTGTGTGATCAATGTGAAATAGGTAGCTTTTTTTGGTTTTAAAGGAATTAAGCGAAATAATTTTTTTATATTGTACCTACTGAATGTGCATTGAACTCTAATTTTGTCGCTTCATTCTATGGTCCTTCACAATTTTTTTAATGTTTTTAAAATAAAAATAAAACTTTGGAAGCCGGGATTCGAATCCGCGTCCTTCGCTTTACCGTACACTCACTCTTCTTGCTCATCTTCAAATAGTCATAAATTAATGTTATAAAAATAAATATTATTCTATCGAAAAACATATGTTTATTAACATGTAATCCCGCTCGTGTAACCTTTTAATTACAATAAAGCCCTTCAAACAATATTTACATTACATCAAACTGTTCCACGCCAGTGCCACGAGGGAGTTACCTAGAATTCATCAAATTTAACTAAGTGCGTAAATTGAATGTTTTCATTATATAAGAAGTGTTGAATTTGTATACGAAATGGAGGTATAAGGGAACAAACATAATATTATATAAGTAGGTACATAATGTAGCGATTATAATGATGTAGGTAGCGTTATATTGTTAATGCTTAAGTAAGAAGAAAACTCCATATAAGTTTGGTTTCGACATTATTTGTAACATGAGTATTGGTATCAAAACAATTGTCAGAAACGCTCCTTATAAAAGCAAATATTATAATAACCAATAATATTATATTGCGATTAAGCAAAAGCTAAAGCTAATACTATCCTTAATACAATATAATTTTTAAGATTGACGTAAAATCTTTTCGTGAATCTCGAAAATAACACGAGCAAATTTTATTGTTACCCGTCATGACGAAAATTTTAATAAAACTACCACTATGAATGCAAAATGTAACTCTTAAACTATTTAATTACAAAACTCAAATATACGCGACATAAATAGAGCCATACAGTGCTAATAGCTTGCAAACGTCTACATTACCACAAATTGAAGTTTGAAGGCACAGTTTGCACCAAATACCTTACGTGTTTTAATGTGAAAACTTTCTCCATATACCCACCATAACGACCGCGACGCTGCTATATTATTAAGTCGAAACTTTGTTAATTTTATAACTATTTTGATAGAGATTTATTGTTACTCCATTTATACGTAAACACTGATGCTTCCTAATATTATAAGTGCTAAAGTTTGTGTGTATACTTTGGTGTGTTTAATGCTTT
Source organism: Colias nastes (assembly GCA_907164665.1). NCBI lineage: Eukaryota > Metazoa > Arthropoda > Insecta > Lepidoptera > Pieridae > Colias > Colias nastes. The sequence goes on from CAJQZM010035172.1 coordinate 26,914, forward strand.
GTGTTCGCTGCATCAAAATATAGGGATGGAATATTCAGGGAAAATTGTATGCGAAATACTCTGATATATATTATAACCAAAGGATAGGATATATTATATAATAAAGGAATATAATAAAATAAAAGGATTTTCTAAATCAGGTATAGGTAAATACATACATAAATGGAAATATTGTGTATTACATCAATCTTTTAATTCTCTTCTGGTCTTTTTAGCACATAATAATATTTTTAAATAAAGTTAAAGCACCTGAAATGCCTGTGTAAATTTCTGTTGATATTAAAAAGACAATGTTGTTTATATTATACAATATAATACCAAAACAAGTATTAATATGATATTTTCATGTTTTGTTTGTTCATGAAATGCTTTCAAAATCATTATAATACTAGTATAATATAAGTAGATTCCATCCTTCCCCGAAAAAAGGTGATCTGTATTTTATACCCCCACAAAATGCTCATGTACTTCATTACAGTTGTAAATTAATGCCATAAATTTTAATACTCAGAAAGTCAAAAACCTCATCCAATAGCTAACCCACAGAAAATTTTGTTCGAATCATAATAGGTAAACAAATCTTCGCTCTAACGTATTAACTCAAACTCAAACATTTATTTATTCAGGCTTCTAGAAGTATTTTTGAATCGTTAAAACATGGATTAATATTTACCATTTACCACTGTTTCAGAAAGCAGTTTCTACAAAGAGCCAAGAAGAAACTATGCGGTTGTTCTTTTAAAAAAAAATCACATCAATAACTATCGTATTAGAACGATTACTATTTATTACTAATAACATTATCTTTAAAACAGACTTTGTAATAATAAAAATATAAAATGTAACCTATGTTACTTATAGATGTAATGTTTCTATTGGCTAACTTAATCAAATCGGTATCGTACTTTTAAAGTTTACTCGCTAACAAAAATATAAACTCCTCAAAATATTAGTAGAGCTAAACTTTAGACTATCAAGTTGTGCACAAATATTTCCCTAACTAAGATCGAATCATCTGCAATAGTTGATTGCTCGACGAAGCCCGAATTTGGTGAAGTTTGTAGAAGCCACTCAAGGCAATTAGTGACGCCAATAAGTGTTCGAGGCTCTTGTTGGTGACGTGATGCTTTAGAAATGTAATTATCATATTCATTATGGAGCAACGCTTTGATTTTGATGAAATATTAATGGATATAATGTAGTGGTGGACTGTTTGGTTTTAAACGGTGTTTAGCTAATCGTTTAGAATTTCGTATTTTGGTATTTCAGATTTAGATTCAGGCTTTTTTAATCAATTAAACATATTATATTTCATCTTTTACATCTAGATTATGTAATACTAGCTGTACCCTGCGGTTTTACCCGCAGTGCTTCGCTCCTGTTGGCCTTAGCGTAGCTTAGGCTATAATCATGCCTTTCTCGATAAATGGGCTATCTAACACCGAAATAATTTTTCAAATCAGTTTGAGACAAGTTTTTTTTATTGACAAAAAAATGGATTCTACAATTAGCTGAACCTAACCTAACGAACAGACAATCATTTTAAAAGTGTTGTTCTTCATAAAATCATTTTTATATTTGTTGTTACAAAATAAATTTAACTGTTTGATTTTATGAACATGACACTATTTACATATTAATATACTCGAGTGTTGTTTAGCAAATATGAGCCTAGTATATTTAGTTTTAGCACTCAATTTATACCGATATTTACACACAGTAACCGCGTTGTTCAAACAGCGTGATTTGCACTACAGTTTCAGAACGAACACAACTTGTAAATAAATGAATATATTAGAGATTCATTTTCGTAACATTAGCAATCTGTTTAGTTCAGCTGGTATTTTGTTGGTTATTTAGATGTTTATAAAAGAAGTTTGATTTGTTGAAACATAAAAATAACTACCTACGTTAAAAACCGACTTCAAAAACGGAAAAGTAAAAAATAAAAAAGATTTGATATTATTAATTACTACATAGTATTCAGATGTGCTATTTACTAAATAGGTTTGATGTCAGTGCACGGGCTAAGTCGTTGGGCTAAGTGCTAAGTGCTTAGTGCTTGGCAACGACTTCAAACCTATTATTGTGAAATAATTAAAGATAACATTTTATTTTTTACTGATGATAATAAATAACAATAATAGAGATAATCGTTATTGTGAGTATGTAGAATTTTTTATATACCTATTTAAATTTACTTTTGAAAAACTACAATTATTTAACGAGATAGTGCTAAGCTTGAATTGTAAATGTTAAATTAATTTAGATGCAAGCAGAGTTAAATAAATACCTCATTAAGGTTTTCTTCTTTGAGAATATTTTATTTAAAAGTCTCTTGAAGAAAACTGTTCACAATTAGACACAAGGCTATTCTAAATTCATGTCATGACAAAAACATGTAACTACTACTTATATGCAGAAACATTATAAGCTCTAATTTTACTAAAAAAATAATAATATGTCATTACATCCACAACTACTTAACCGATTTCGAAACCCATTTTACAAGTCGAAAGCTAAATATTATCTTTTCCTGTAAACCCGAGCGAAGCCGATTGACTAGTATTTAAATGCCGTCCAAACTAAATCATTTATTAATTCAACCATGATTTTTACCGTTACTTTGAATCGTTAGCATAGATCGATTTATATATATCTACCTATTCGGAAATTGCCAATAATGCTTATTTACCTTCTTCCCATACTAAATTTCTCGAATATTATAAATTAGTTAAAATTCTAGTTTCCTGTAAATATTAACAAAGGATATTAATACTTATCCCATGTGAGAGAAGCCGGGGCGAGTAGCTAGTATGACATAATCAAGATTGATTCCTGTCTCCATGAATATTCATAAAATCTATGAAGATCTCACTTTGTTGAAAATTGGAATGGTCAAGAGGTCACCGCTATACCCGACTTGATTAAAGGTAACCTAGATTTCAACATGCTCCCAATAAAATTAATAATTTTAATCACGTTCCTAGAATGCTTATAATAATATTTTATATTAAAATGCAAAAAAATACCTGGCATACATTTTAATCTTAACTTTTTCAATTTAATAGAATTGTCCAGTTTCTGGATTGAGTATTCGACGTTGAGAAAGTATTAAACTATACTAAAATGCTGCTTAAATATTTTCTTGTATGTGTATAAGCTTTCTCAAACGTTAATCAAATCAATTCACAATTCAGAAATCGGCCTTTCATTGTATAAAACAACAAAAGGCTGATAAAAATATAGAATAAATGCATTATTTGTTCATCTTTAGTATTGTAAATGTACAATGCTACAGAAATAACAATGAAGTAAATTATAGACTTCTTAGAATAGCAGGATGTTGAACCGACCTTCTTCGATCTTTGAGCAAAGCGCATTGACACTAGATAAATATTATATTTTTAGTACTATTTTTAGGAGTATATTCATAGAAAAGAATGTGCAGATACACGTTTTTAACTTATTACGTGGGTTATTTCATACGGTTATTTATAATCAACATCCTACCAATAAATCCCATCCAATTTATTTAATAAAGGACTTTCTCACTTCACATAACTACGTATCTATAGATAGCGTGTCCAGCTTTTCGTCACTTTGCTCGCAAAATGGCGGCAATTTAAAATTGGTTAATAAAAGACCGCTTAATGAAAATCACCCTAGCGATCTAAAACCGCCCTAGCGTATCACATGTCAATTTACCGAAGTAATATGGGGTCATGTCCCTATATTAAAGTCCCAACTCAAGTGTGGTGACGTCACTTGGACCCTCGTTACTCAAAAATGGATCAACACGTGTTTAATTTAAAGTTAAGGTGCGATGAAGTCCAAAATGTGGGCGAGCCATAAATTGTTTTGTCTCGTGACACGGGATATCGAAGTAACGTTTAAAATGTGTATGTTATAGTCTTGTTTCATGCGGATGATAGTCTTATTTCAAAGAGTTAAAGATAATGTGAATTTGACATCAAAGTAAAACCACGTAAAACTATGATATCTATCACTTATACTTAATCTAACGCAGTGCCATTCCAACGTACGAGATTTTGTTACTGTTTCTATCACTTTATAGACCTTTTTGAAGTGAAACTTCTTTATCGGGGTTGGAAAAAAATTTAGTGTAACATTTTTCCGTTACGCGTGACATTTTTCCGTTACGCGCCATCTTTTTTTTATCCCTACCACGCGTGATTCGACGTATTTGTGTAAAGTTGCATATAGTAAATTATTTTTTGAAAAATAAGATCATAAAGAAGTTTCACTTCTTACGTGTGTACACTAGTACACGCACACATTTTTTTTTATACACATTAATGAAAAGTTTTTTGTTATATATATGGGCGGATGGCCATATTCATCAGAATCACCCATAATATCTTCAGTAAATTATAATGTTGGTGGAAACAAATGAATCATCAATGTTACAAACAAATGTTATGTAATCGCACAAATCTATGCGCTAGTAATTAGGGAATCACTTGATCAATCGCTTTTAATTAGTTATGATACAACAATGCACAAGATTACTCGGAACAATAGCGATTCGTCGCAAACGTGGTGCCCTAGCCGTTCTTCGTTTGTAACCAAGCAACGTCTGCAGCCGACCATCGACGCGACGCTCCGCTAGATCGACAGTTGTCAAATCTCGTTCCGATGTAATTCTCATCAGCCAGTAATACTTCTACCAGCCAGTAATACTCCTACACGGCCATTCTGACTTTCGACCGTCCTCGGGCGCATCAGATTGCAGTCCTGTAACAATAACACAATCCATCGGACGGGTATCTGTCAATCTACCCGCTCGCCCATCCTGACAAGCTAATACGTCGTCGTCGTCTACGTCTACTACATAATATTACGGTCATACAACAATAATTGTCTCAGAATGAAAAAGCGTGTGTCCTTTCGACCACTCATGGACTGGACGGCACCTTTTTCTACACACACAACAAACAATGCACTCTTTATCGGCATGTCCTATCCTTAGAACCAATTTTTTACACAGTATCATTTGGACCGGACGGGTGTGTCCTTTCGACCA
>CAJQZM010035173.1:0-25531 GCA_907164665.1 Colias nastes
ACCTACCGAATCATTGCACACACTAGAGCGCACGCAGTAGGTAGGTACCTATTAGGTATATTTTATAATAATAAATACAAATTACCTATTAATTAATCATATTAAATGTATAGGTAGGTACAGCAATTGATAATAATATCTATACAAATCAGTAGGTTATAATAGGTAGATATTTGTAAGTAAGCTAGCTTTAGGTAGGTAGATACTAGGTAGTTTATTCGCATAGGTAGGTAGATGGTACCTATCAGTTTAAAAAATACCTATAATCCGTATCAACATTGTATATTACCTACAGTTCCTACTTATAGATATAAAGTTTAAAACCTAGGTATAGAAATATACTATCTATACCTACCTATAAAAAATTTTAAGATCTAAAAATAATATTGTCAATTTATGAACCATGGTTCGCGAATGTTCGCGAACAATTTTTTTGATTCGATAATAAATCATACATGATACAATATCCTAGTTGAGTACTTTTACTATTAAAAATATTTTATGGACGGAAAATTCTGTTGTTGGGAATGTTAGTTAAAATAGAAAATATGAAAATAAAGAGTAAAATGGAAACAGTATCGACGGATTATCATCGTATGCTAGCTTTTGTGTTAAAATTTTAAACCTTTTCGAATAGACAATTTGACCTAGGTACCTACATATAGAATACTAGCAATGCCCTGCGGTTTCACCCGCATAGATAGCGATATCGTGACAGTGAAAAGTCTACTATAGGTCGGACTATAGGTTTAATTTTTTATAACATGAAAATCACCTTCACCCCATCCCGAACTAACTACGCCTGCTCATTGTAGTACAGTATAACTACTATTTTCTGTAGATTGACACTTTTAAAAATTCGTTATATCTTTTGAATGGAATATCCAATTTTTTTAATTTAAAAAGTATTTTGCTGGTATTGAAACAGTCTATAATAAAACATCATTTAATGGGATAAGGATTAATATATGTGTATGGATAACATGGTTTGATTACTGTCGGCACTTCTATAGATATTGATCCATTCTATAATACCGTACAACATTTTTTTGTTCTATCTTCAATAGATTCCGCAGCGCACGCGATGACAGAATTTTTATTAAGGAATTTTTTACACCTTGGGTTACAGTATTGCATTTTTGGTAAGGATCTCTAATTGTTTTGAAAATTCAATATAGCCTATGTTGCTCAGTGAAGATGCAGCTTTCTAATGGTGAAAGAATTTTTGAAATCGGTCAAGTAGTTTATGCGTGAAAACCATACATACATACATACATTTTAGCATACATAGGGACATAGGGACAAAGAAAGCGACCCTGTTTTATACTAGGTAGGTATGTAGATGTAGGTAGTGATAGTGATACGCGCCTATTACAAATAAAAAAAACCTACCTATTTTGATACAGGTACCTAAAGAAAACTCGTTTTTCACATCACACATCACACATCACATCAGCCTATTCCCGTCCACTGCTGGACGTAGGCCTCTCCCAGATCGCGCCACTTTTCTCTTTCTTCGGCATACCGCATCCACCCAATGCCGGCCACCTTCTTCAAGTCGTCAGTCCATCGTGCCGCAGGGCGTCCTACACTACGCTTGCCTGTACGTGGTCTCCATTCGAGCACATGGCGACTCCATCGACCGTCTGTTCTCCTACAGTCTACACACATGGCCAGCCCACCGCCACTTCAACGTGCTTATTTTGCGGGCTATGTCGGTTACTTTGGTTCTTTGTCGGATAACCTCGTTACGAATTTTATCAGACAAAGAAACTCCTAACATAGCTTACTACTCGTTTTTCATCTATACTTAATATCATAAAGCTGAAGAGTTTGTTTGTTTGTTTGTTTGAACGCATTTATCGAGGAAGGTTATAGGTTATATATAATTACGCTACGACCAACAGGAGTGGAGCCACGGGGGTAAATAAAAACCACCTTTTATATTTGAATCGCATCGTTTTGAGGATATCGGTAAACTTATAATTTAGATAATGACAATACAGAAGCCAAGATTTTTAGTCTTGTTTTTCCTTAGGTTGTTTTTCATGTGTTCTTTGATACTTAAAGGAAACTAAAAAAGCTTAGTGTTTGTAGGCACTTGCTTTAAAGTTTAAACACTTGTTAATATGAATTTAAAACCAAAGTTATTTAAATAACAGTAGCTTCTGTTTAATTCAAGTTTTCCATACGCATAGAAAATTCAATCATATATCTATTTCGTTTGTTTGAACGCGCTAATCTCAGGAACTACTGGTCCGATTTGAAAAATTCTTTATGTGTTTGATAGCCCATTTATCGAGGAAGCAAAACTCTACAAGCGTGATAGAACAAAGACAGATAAACATACAAACGTTGCTTTAAAAACTAACACGATTCAGCATGACTATCACAGATGACTATCTTGAAACAGTAGGTATGATAATTTATGTACCTACCTACTTAAAGGTATCTTTACTAATTTAATAATTTTATAAAGCTTTTGCGTTTGTTTGTACCCAATAAGCTCCAAAACTACTTGACTGATTTTGAAAATTCCTTGATCAGTAGAGCTAGATTACCTACGTTATTTCTGAAAGAGTGAGGTAATTTTTATCCCGGGTCAATAATGTTTTTTTAATTAATTTTTTAAGTGTAAAATATTTTATAAAGTTGATAAAAAATAGTTGTGTCCAGTAGGCCGATAGCCACCTACATAGATAACATATCTAATGTTAACCGTAGATTATAAATAAATTATGATAAACATACATTCATTTTCTATAATTGTTGGATCAATAATGTTGTTTATGGTTTTTTATGTAGGTAAGTAGATGAGACGTATCTACCATACTTACGAAAATTCATTAAAATCGGTCAAGCCGTTTTGGACACAGGTTTTGGAAGAGTTAGGATACAAATCCTGCGAAATAAGAGTTTTATATACTTACCTACCTACATAAATTATTAATCAATCATAATCGACCACTTCCGTTCAAAAGTTTTATCATATTTTAGTATAATTTAGATAATTTTCTTGAAATATCTTTCCCAATATAAATAATATAATATATTATAAGCTGACCCAGCAAACGTTGTTCTGCCTTAGGTACCTACTCTTATCTCTTACTAGCTGTGCTCCGCGGTTTCACCCGCGTGGCTCCGCTCCTGTTGGTCTTAGCGTGATGATATATAGCCTAATAGCCTTCCTCGATAAATGGGCTATCGAAAGAATGTTTTCAGTCGGACCAATAGTTCTTGAGATTAGCGCGTTCAAACAAACAAACTCTTCAGCTTCATAATAGATACCTATTAGTATAGAAGTAGATACCAACAGATGGGTGTAAAAAATAGATGTCCGATTCTCAGACCTACCCGATATGCTCATAAAATTTCATGAGAATCGGTCAAGCCGTTTCGGAGAAGTTTTACCATAAATACCGCGACAAGAGAATTTTATACACCTATTAGATATTTGCAATCTTTTCCAACATAAAAAGAACCACAAGTACTATATATAGTATCTTGATAAAAATCTCAAATTCTCTGCAAGCATTTCATGTTTAAGTTAGGGGTAAGTTACCCCTAAGGGGCGTGGCCCCACCACGCCTACATCCCACCCCTTATAAATAACTAGGGTAGTTTCTGGCCACTTTATAAGCTAATATTTTATCTGTCTGTAATATATCAGGAATGGGTGTAACATTGTGTTGGTATAATTGCTGACTTGGAAGTTTCATTGTCAATAATGTATTGTTATTGAAATTATATTTAAAAATACAAAATATAGATTTACCTAAATAGGTATATCTAAATTCTAAGTGTACGCACGTAGGTACACGTACGTTATCTAAGTGAGTATATTAATATCTAATATATATAACTTGCATATGAGTAGGTTACTTTGGTTCGGTTAGGTCTTTCTTTTTCTTGTTACCTTTTGGCTTTTACATAAGTAATGAAATTTCATCTAAAATGACTGTCTAATTTAATGAGGAAGTTTGTGTTATAACTTTTAATGTTTTTACCTATATTCTCAATTTATTCGAAATATAATGTAGGTACCTACCTATGTAATATGTGGTATGTAGGTAATTTATTTCAAATAACACCCAAAGTTATTCATATCTACCAAAATAATACGATTAACCTACTTTCCATTCAATCAAAAATATTTTGCCGTAAAGAAGCTATTCATTGTCTCTTAGATAATAATTTATTAAAAATAATCACACAGCTTCCAAGTGTGTTTCAAGTGCGAACGTTATTGATAAAATAATTCGTAAAAGGAATTAAAAGAGCGTCGAAATGGAGTAATGATAATAAATTAGTATGTATCTATTAGATATCTAATAAGTATAATTAATAGACAACGCTTTTTGTAATCAATGTATTATCTTTTTAACACGCTTTTATTAACTTCACCTGTATATTTGTATGTTACCGATTCTTAGACTCGATTTTGACTCACTTAAAGCGGACAGATTTAATTCAAACTTTGTATACTTATCAAGGATTAATAACAATATTTCTAAATAATTTTATAAATCAACATTGAATACAAATTCGATTTATTCGTAGCTACTAGCCATAGACTATCCACTACACTAAACGCGCTAAACCGTAGATAGACATTACATAAAGAAATAGCCACAAGCATAGGCCATAAACCATAGACCGTCTACGCGCTAAACGAATAAAAATAAACAAAACTGTCAATCCAATTTTATAAGTGGCCAGTAGCATAAACAACAAAATAGTTTGTATATCCAAAGCATTAGAGTCTATATTCTCTATACATTCGGCTACTAATGAGCCACGTGCGTCGAACTAATGAGGCTAGATAACGCCTATTAGGACAAATCGCGATGGCCAAGATCCCCCTATGTTGTCTGTTTGATTCGTATAATCTGTGGCCTTTGATGTGCAATATTTGATCTGTGGAGTTGGAAATTCGCGGTCAATTAAAAATTTTAAGTTTATATGCTCGATTACTCAATTCGCAAATGAAATAAGATAATTATAATCAATAGATTGACTTGTAAAAAGTTCGGAGACTGAAAATTTAGAGGTGATTTAATCCTTGAAATACATTTTTACGAGTTTGTTATTAAATAATAATATATAATATTGACAAATACCTACCTAAATAGTGGTAAAAACTAAATATGAGTCGCTACTATTTTAATCTATGCTACTCTATGGTAGGTAGGTTGTCATAATTACCTATGTGTAATTCGCCTGTCTTCCATTGAGATATAGATACATATGGAGACGACACCGCCTACATCACTTATGTTCCGGTCAACATACGCCATATGGCGTATCTGCACGCTCATTTTTTATTTGTTTTAAAGTGAAACGCATCAAATATGCCTTCGTGTGTGTTACGATATTGCACAAATAGGTAATACGGAAAAGTGCAAAGGAATAACTTTCATCTGTAAGTACCTAACTAGATAATAATTTTTAAAACTTAGTTAGAGCTAGGGTTGCCAACTATACTGTTTTAAACAGTATTCTACTGTTTTTAACTAAATTATACTTTTTACTGTTTAACAAAAAAAAAGTATACAAAATACTGTTTTCAGCATCAAAGTGCAGACACATTATTATGTGTTATATTTAGACGCTCACAATTTTTTTTTATTTAGTCAGAGGGCGCACACTACAATAAATACTGTTTGTTTTGCTAAAATACTGTTTAATAATCTTCATAGACCTGAATATACTTTATTTCTTGTAAAAAAAGTTGGCAACCCTAGTTAGAGCAAAAAAATGGCGCACAGATTTTGTTCGTGGTGTCTCCTCCATACGTACCTAGTAATATTATCTCAATGCTGTCTTCAGGAAGGAAGGAAAATCATTAATTTAAACCAAAAATTATCATCGCTAACCAATCTAAATACCATAAAATACATTAATCTGGCAATATTGAAGACTTATGCGTGTTCAAAAATCCGTATTTTTCGATAATTATGATTATTGTTGATAAATATTGGCTAACTTGTGATAACAGTGAATAGATATGAAAGGTTGATAATTTTATGATTAATTGCTATGTTTTCAATTAAAACGTCAATTGAGAATTTTCGGTTTTGCCAACATTTGATCGTTTGTTACACACACACACAAAAATATGTTATCACGATTCAAAAGTGCTTCTGGAAGAAGTCTAATTGAATAAATAAATGTTTGACTTTGAGTTTGTGAAGAATATTCCTAAATAACATTTATTTTTATTTATCTAATAATTTATATTTTCTAAATGAATACTTGCCGTCATGACTGCGAATTTCTTATATGGTTAGAATTGAATTTAAATGTTTTGTAACTAAGCAGCAATTTAAACAATTTTGTTAAATCTTGCGATTTTATTTGGCGAGAATGAATTCCAACAAATAAAAAAATATAGGTTTTTATATTAAAATAGTGTAAGTTATTAAAAATATACTCATTCAGATTTTTATCTACAAAACAGTGGATGTAATATATTTGTATGATACGCAGAGGCTATAGGTAAAGGAACATAATTATAGGCCTGAGGCCTGAGGCATAAACAATTTGGTCTATTGTTTATCAATATGTGATATCTTGCTCCTTACATTTTCCTTTCCCTTCTAGGTAGGTACTCGTTAATTCGTTATATTTACAGAGACCCTTACTACTTCATAAAATGTTACAGCTAGTTTCTTAAAACGAAAAAAGAAATAGAAAAACAACTTTTCTACTAACTTTGCTCACGCGGTTTCGCTTGTTAAATTTATTCTTTCATCCCTTTTTAAAGGGATGTAGGTAAGTAGGTACATATATGTTTTTTTCCCAAGGTCTAGTTTATTTCGGAACCAAATATCGCCAAAATCGATTCATTGCTTTAGTCATGATGTTATAGATAGGTATATTATCTTATTAGAACTTAGGTACCTTATGGGGACAAAATATGATTCATAATTTTCGACCAATTTAATCTGAAATCATACAAAAATCAACCTTCAGATCACAGATTAGGGTACAATATGCTTTATCGTTGCATACTGTCATAACAAAAGTAAAGATAATATAAAATGAATTAGTTCCTTTTTCAATTAACCAATCAATTATCGGCACAGTTGTATCGATTCAAATCAGATACTAGCTGTGCTCCGCGGTTTCACCCGCAGTGCTCCGCTCCTGCAGTTGGTCTTAGCGTAATGATATTGCCTACTAGCTTTCCACCCGCGGCTGCGCCCGCGCAGTCAAAGAAAAACCCGCATAGTTCCCTATCCCGTGGGATTTCCGGGATAAAACCTATCCTATGTCCCGGGGTAAAAAGTAGCCTATGTCCTTTCTCGGGTATCAAAATATCTCTATACAAAATTTCATGCAAATTGGTTCAGTAGTTAAGGCGTGATTGAGTAACAGACAGACAGACAGAGTTACTTTCGCTTTTATAATATTAGTATGGATAGCTTTCCTCGATAAATGAGCTTGTTGCCGCAACAAAATCGTGCGGAACGGAGCGTTGCTACTGCGTCATCGCGGCGTCACGTCGCCGCGCCGTACGATTGGCCGCGGATGACCCTACCACTGTCCTCTACGACATCGACTTGCCACGCAGCCGCCGAGCAGTTAACTCCTTCGCTAAAATTCATTTGTACCAAACGCATTTTGTAATTTTGTATATTAAACTATATACGCACAAGTTTATTTCGCCTTCTTATTCGTACATAAAATTTCTGGACCTTCGACACCGGATCCTGGATCGAGACGCAATCGGCGAAGAAGTCGCAAAATTACAAAATGCGTTTGGTACAAATGAATTTTAGCGAAGGAGTTAACTGCTCGGCGGCTGCGTGGCAAGTCGATGTCGTAGAGGACAGTGGTAGGGTCATCCGCGGCCAATCGTACGGCGCGGCGACGTGACGCCGCGATGACGCAGTAGCAACGCTCCGTTCCGCACGATTTTGTTGCGGCAACAGAGCTATCTAACACCGAAAGAATTTTTCAAATCGGACCAGTAGTTCCTAAGATTAGCACATTCAAACAAACAAACAAACAAACAATTCAGTAATGGAAATAGAAGTTAATCTCTTTCGCCATATAAATATTATATTGATATTGATCCAACTAAGAATAGGAACGAACCAGCGCCATGTTGTGACGTCATAGATGTTAATTTTAACTCAGCAAAACAACAGATAATATACCTAATGTAAAACAACGACGAATGTCATAGAGTACCTAAGTAAGGCAAAATAAAATACTTAAATCATTACTGATACGGAAAATAGGATTTCAAAATACCTCTCTATTCTCGATGGAAAGTAAACATTATATTCATAAAAAGGTCTAAGTAAAGTAGGTCTATTACCTACACATCTTAAACTTATTCATTCCTTCCTATTACAAATTTTTTAACCATACAAACAATTTTTATATTCATTAATTTCCTACATTTTATTCATTAATTCCTCCACGTAACACGGCAGAGAGTCGCGGGCGTGAAACACGAGTTATTTTTACTGTGGCCTTTATTCCTTTGGAACCTTGGGACTAATTGGATACAAGCTATGAGTCAGCAGATCTTTTATGCTACTGTGTTACGCGTGTATACTGTATGTACCTACGAACATGAACATTTCTATAGCATCATGTTTTAAATTTTAAAAGTAGGTTATTAGTTTGATGTTTTTGTGGAATATTTTAAAGGCTATAATTATCAAGATGTATGAATAGGTTGGTAGACTTGAGATGAATGTTTTAAAGTGAAAAGTAATAATATTTTGTTTACAGATTAATTATAATTATTTTGACTTCTTGGTAAGTAGATATAAGTTGGGTTCAACGTCTAGACTTGCTAAATGTAAATCTAGCCGAATCATAACTATAATGTAAAACATTCATTAAAATAATCGATATCATTGGTTGAGAAATAAGACATTTGGTTATATAGGATTTGGAAATAAAGCATAGGTAGATCAATGTACATTTACGTACCTACCATAGTAAATTAGGTAGGTATTAAATTATTTTTTAACAATCGTGAAAAAATATTTATATATATCATCCCTTTTGTTAAAAAACGCGCCATTATCTACGTTCCACAGAATAAAAAGCTCAAAAAGGGCCATAGACAATAAATTTTTTGTCAGGCAGATGTTCGGTTACATACATGGATAATAATAAATACTACGCCCATGCCCCCCGGTGTTTGTAACACCCCGTGACGCCCTTATAACCACCCGTTCTTTGGGATAATAACAGTAATTAGCTGTAGTGCTTCTCCTTTGCCAGCATTTGTGAAAAAAAAATATAGCTGTCACCGCATATCGGCGGGACGGGCGTTCTAATTTCAAATCCGTTTTATTTTTAATTTAATTTCCAAGTGGCAAGCATGAGCTGTCAATTATGACAATTTATTGACATTGCCGCCAAAATTTAAAAGTTTTGTTGTTTATAGCTTGTGTTATGTTCTGCTTGTTGATTTACATGCAAGTTTACATGTAAATTATAACGATGTCATTTTGTATGCAGAACGTAGATGTTGTTTTGACTGACCTAGGTAGATAAATAACAATATGAATAGTATTTATCCAATTATTAAATTAACGTTGCTCACAAGCCTAGACTATTTATAGCTTCAAAGTTGTCGAAGTTTTAACATATTATTTTAATTAATAGAAGATGGATATAAAATTTGGTTTCACTACAATTTTCAACAAATATTGTAGAAGAAAAGGTATCGAATCATTGCTTCGTGTCCATCTTATAAAATCAATATGTTCATGTTAAAAGAGAAATAATAAGAATATCACTTTTAAGAATATATATATCATTTTTTCTGGCTATCGACAGTTTAGTGTACCTAAATGTAAAGTACCTTTTAATAAATCTGTTCATATTATTTTCATAATTCCTTACATTCCTAGACTTACAAAAAACTTTTTATATTTGCAATGTCACAAGCAGTTTATTCATGTTTTGCAAAAAATAACCTAATATGTTAAAACCTTTTTAGAAAGTTACCTTTTAGGACCACACGCATAAAATCAAAGTTTTTGTTACTAACACGTACGTGGGTTGCAAATCTTAAAAATGTCTTTATTCAGTCACGTAATAGTACAATTAAAGAGTTACAATAGATTTTTGTTGGAATAAAACTAGTGGAATAACGCGGTTTTGTCTGGGCTCTATAATAAGTATATTTTTCCATACAGGTATAGGTATTAGTTAAACTAGCTGTGCCGTGCGATGTCCCCCGCGAACGAACCCGCCGGCAAAATCAAGTATTTCTATAGCTCATATGTGTTATTCTGATCTATAACCTATATTACTGCAAAGTTTCATCCAAATCCGTCGAGTAGTTTTTACGTAAAAGAGTAACAAACATACGAACATTAATTCTCACAAACTTTCGCATTTACTTATAATGTTACTATAGGAGGTATTATTTGTATTGCAATCACATTAAAATCTTGCAGGTAAATGATTGGGTAAAAAAACAGATGTTTATCAAGATAGAAATCACGATAAGTAACAGAAATATTCAATTTATTTGCATTTATTATTTTTTAATCAATCCCGGCTGTCGGCACTGTTGAAAACTGGCATAATATTTTAGAATGTAATCCTAACTAGGTTCTGTGATCTGTGGTAATAACCTTTTTTTTATGTGGGGAAATCTTCCAAAGATACCCACGGCCCCCGAGGAAGGAGCCGTGGGTTATGTCGGATTCTTACCGACTAAAACCCCACTGTGTTCCGTCGAACCGCTTTAATGATGGGGCCGCGGGTAGTGGTTGGAATTCTTCCGCGACCAACTAGGTAATAACCTAGGTCCTAGATAATATTCACTACGCTATTACATTGAGCTATTTCCTGTATGTTTGTATGTAACCGACTTTAGACTCGATTTTGACCCTCTTTAAACGTACAGATTTAATTCAAACTTTGTACACTTATCAAGGCTTGGTGACAATACAATAATTTCATGAGTTTAAGCGTGTTTTTTAAACTAGTATTATTTCTCTTACTGTGTAGTGAACTATTTAGGTCTTTGAGCGTACAACTGGCGCTACAACTGGCGCCAGCTAGTATATTACGATAATAATGATTATTTGGATGACTAATATGAAGAATTACTGTGTATGATTTGATTATTATTCATTTTAATATACGTTTGATATTTTATTGTTTGTTATCAGTGATAAGAGATTACAGTGCTATATTATATTGTATGCTTTACTGTTTTCATTAATAATTATATTTTTATCTATTGCTTTGTCTACCTATAGATAGATGGTATGTTTTCATATGAATTTCAATATTTAGGTAGATTTGAAATTGATACAAAAATTACACGTATTTTGATATAGTTGCGTGTTGTCAATAGATAACTTATATTTATCGTAGTAAGTAATTATAAAGAATAAAAAAGAAAAATTTGAAAAGAATCAAATAAAATTAGTTATTTTGTACCACATGTACTGCACTTATTAGTTTGTACCTACCACATGTCTTAAACTGTTTTGTACAATAAAGAGTTATAAATAAATAAAAAATTTAGGTAGTTATAAAGAATCTTAGTTTTTAATTGCAAATTGCGTGAATATGTCTTTCAGGCCTTTTTATGTCTAGGGATATTTATTCCTATAGGTAGATATCTACCACAAAATATGTACTTAACAGATTAATTATAAAATGGCAAATATTTATTTGGATGTTGCATGAAAAATGAGAAATACCTATCTAATAGGTTTTTTTTTAATTTCAAGGTTTTTTCAATTTCTTTTAAAATACCTACGAGCTACCTAATATGGCATTGCATGTAGGTTAAATTTCATGTTAAGTCCTTCATCCTTGTATACTTGATAGGAATAACTATAACATTGGCTGCTCTTTTTATTAACCAATAAATATCTTTATAAATTATAATCATACTAGCTTCCGCCCGCGGCTTCGCCCGCGGCTTCGCCCGCGGCTTCGCCCGCGTGGTGTTTTGATTAAGGTGGAGAGGTTTAAGCGGGACAGCGTAACAGACAGACAGAGTTACTTTCGCATTTCTAATATTAGTAGGGATGTTTGCATACTTTAATAAATAGTTAAGGAAAACAACCAATAATAATAATAAAACTTCTCAAAGACATATAACTTATATTTAGCCTCTGTATGAACTTATATAAAGTATAAACCGACCATAATTTCGCAAACTATTCAAGTATTATGCGACCAAGTTATGAAGTTGTATGACTTGGGCGGGTTGGCCACGCCCATCTTCCGTCCCGCTCTAGTGCCTCTCGCTCTGATATTGATTTGTTTACTGTTTGCGCTTACTAGGGTTGTGAAATGCTACTGTATTTAATATTTTGAGGTTTTTGTTGATATTTACTGGAAGAACCGTGAAAATTAATGTCTGGATGTTTTGAAAGGAAAATAATAATAACACAAGGAGTTTAATAAATTGTTATTTTTACATTTCAATTACATATTGTATTTTAGATGGAAGTAGGTGAACAGCATCCTCAATGCTATTTTTAATTTGTCTAGTGAGAAAAGAACCCGAGATTTAACATCTCTCTTATTAAACTTTGACCGTTAAATAAGTATTTCTATCAATAGATACAACAAAATTTATTTTATAGATATAGGTAGGTATTTTTATTTCAAAGTTTGTGATATTTACGGCTACCTAGGTAGGTATATATACGTACGGATACGTAGGTCATTGCACCTAGCTATCTTCTGTCGTTTATAAATCACTACATAGTATAAAACAAAGTCGCTTTCTCTGTCCCTATGTCCCTATGTCCCTTTGTATGCTTAAATCTTTGAAACTACGCAACGGATTTTGATGCGGTTTTTTTTAATAGATAGAGTGATTCAAGAGGAAGGTTTGTATGTATAATAACATCCATTAAATAGTGGAGAAGTACTGTTATTTTTGAGGTTTCTAATGTGATGTCGTAAATAATTACATTTTTTCCGCTTACATTGCAAACGCAAGCTGAACCCTACGAGTTTTATCAAAATAATGTACTAAGTATTGTACACATTGAAATGGTCTACAGAAAAGTCCGTGATGGTATATGTCTATCTCTTATGGATAACCCACAATAACTTTTTTTTGTCATTTACTTTTTACGACAAATAATGGCTAATTTTCGAAGCGATTTTAACCAATACAGCATTAATCCTTAACCAATTAAATACCTTGAATACATTGTTCATTTAATATAGATCTATATGGCCCTTTACACCGTATGATTTAAGTGAATATTTTCGAAGATATTACAGATTTAAAAATTGCGGGACGTAGCGTTTGCGGCGGTACCGGCCGGCCGCCATTGCACCCGTGCGAAGCCGGGGCGGGTCGCTAGTTACATATAAATTACTACGTATCTACCAATTTGGAATCTATCTAAGACTAGCTGTGCTCCGCGGTTTTACCCACAGTGCTCAGCTCCTGTTGCTCTTAGCGTGATGATATATAGCCTATAGCCTTCCTCGATAAATGGGCTATCTGACACCGAAACAATTTTTCAAATCGGACCAATAGTTCCTGAGATTAGCGCGTTCAAACAAACAAACTCTTCAGCTTTATAATATTATGTATTACCTAGTAGGTATAGATAAACAAAGGTTTTGTACATTTTCAATCGATTAGAATTTGTTGAATAGGTACCATTTATAATACCTATTTAGTTAGGTACATATTTTTATGGTATTCCTTTAAATACCTCCTACACGATCTTAAAATCAAGATTTTGTCAGAGGCAACCCTTATTTATATTTTGTAAGTAACAAGGTAATATTTACAAATGGCAATTTTCTTATAGTTTATTGTATCTATAACATAGAGTATCTATTGATAAGAGTTTCTGAATACAGTACAGATTATATAAATACACAGTGACAGTTATTGTAGGCTTTATCTACCTATGCTTCTATAATCTATAGGTAGTTAGGTACGTTACCTTATCCTACTATAATAATAATATTAAAATATGCGAAAGTTTGTGAAATGATGAATGTACTTATGTGTGTAAGTATATGTATGTTTGTTACTCTTTCACGCAAATACTACTGAACCAATTACAATTATAATAATTTAGCACACATAGGTATAGACGGTAACTAGGATTAACACATAGGATAGGTTTTATCCCGGAAATCCCACGGGAACGAAAACTATGCGAGTTTTCTTTGAAAACGCGGGCGTAGCCGCGGGCGGAAAGCTAGTAGTTTATACTCGATAGTCTAGATTCTAGAACATACCTATAGTAAGGTGCTGGTTGTACGAAACTACTATGTGATATATAATTATGATATGACAAAATCCGAACGATATTTAAAGTCTAATGTAGTTTAATAAATATTTGAGAAATATATTTTTTGGAAACTAAAAGAAATTGACTTGTTTTGTCTTTAAAAAATGTTTATATGATCTATTTGTTCTTAAAACACACCAAGAATGTACCTACCTATATTTATTTTTGCAAGAATAATGCTCCTTAATTTTGCAAATACCAAATTTATTATTTAATAGGATAGGCTAGGCTTCCGCATTTTTTCCGTCATTCAACGGCACCAAGTTTCATCAAAACCCATTCAGCATTTTTGCATCTCTCCACACACAGCTATAATACGGATATAACTTATCAAGTACCCACAGTCAAGCATAATCTTTAAATAGAAATTAATAAATATGATTACTTATCTAAGTAATTTGCCATTTCAATTTATTGTAACAATAGGCCACGTGCCGAAGAAAATGAGGGTAGATTTGAAAGGATATTATATGGTATTTAATTATAGTTATGAATGAATATTCTTTTATTTAACTTTTATAAACCACTAGCTACGGTTCCCGACTTCGTCTGTATTGGGAATTTTGCGATGAACTATTTTTTTCGGATTATGTAGTTCTTTATATTTGGATGGGTTAATCCTTAGCTTTTTACCTGGATTTCCCGTCAAAGAACAGATATAAAAACAGAATAGACATAATTTTTTGTGAAATAACGTGGTATATTATTTTTTACCATTAGAAAGCTACTCTGTAAAATATTATCCCTACTATTATAAATGCGAAAGTAACTCTGTCTGTCTGTCTATTACGCTTTCCCTCTCAAATATAAAGTGGAAAAAAAATTTTTTTTTTTTTTTTTGGACATGATATACAAAAAAGAGGAAAACGTACTCATTATAGAATGTTTGGTATGGATGTGTGAATGTGTGTACTGTGTGTGTGTAGTGTATAATGGTGTAGTGTGGTGAGAATGTGTAAAGGTAAACTAAGAAATTATTGAATTGGTGATGTCTGTTACTGCTTTTTTAAAACTGTTACGGGAGAGATGAAATATGTCAACACTTGAGAATTTCTTGTTGTAAATATCAGGTAGACGGAAGAGTGTAGAATTTTGCAGGTGTTTGGTTGAAGCGAGGGGAACCTTTAATAGTTGGCAATGCCTTGTTCGTAATGACGGTGTTTGTAGTGAGATATTACCGAGAATATTTGGACAGTCCAGTCTATTACGCATTATGTCGTAAAGCAGCATCATGTCGATAATATCTCTCCGTTGTTCGAGTGTATTGATCCTTTGGAGAGAGCATCCTTCAAGGTAATTAGCACAAGAGCATTAGCTTTTATAAATCCAAAAATAATAAAAAACCGCATAAAATTCATTTCCTATTTGATAAACTAGAACATCTTTCCCCAAGAATATCAAGTATCGTAAAAAATCAAATAAATAAGCCATAAAGAAGCTATTAGGCCTTCGCCCCCGGTTTGCCAACAGGGCCATTAGCGGAGCTCCCTAGGGAGTAGGGCTTAAACGACGAGTGGTTAGCGATTGTGTAACCCTCGACGCAAAAAGAGGGTTGTTATAAGTTACGAATCTGCAGTGTATCTTTGTATTCTTACTATGGTATTGTAGTTACCAAACGGATGGACCGATTTCCGTTTAGTTAGTTTTATATGTCATAGATCGGATATTACCGAAATGTCTTTAGCTATAAGTTTCATGAACATCAGTTCAGCCGTTTAAAGATCATCAGGTCTTTTTCTAGTCGATGATGCGATCGAAGTTCTTTATTAATTCACAACTGCCTTAATATTGATTCTTATTAAAAAAATGATTTTAGATATACACAGTAGGTATATTATGAATTGTATCATGAATAATATAGTTAAAAAAAAAACACGCTTTTAAACTCACGAAATGATTATATTGTCACCAATCTCGTAATAAGCGTATACAAAGTTTGAATTAATTCTGTCCGTTTTAAGTCAAAAGGAGTCGGTTACATACATACAGGTGAAGCTAATAAAAGTTAAACATTTTTCCATTCTTTATAAAATCGCTATAGCTTATAAAATATACCAAAAACAAATCATTGCGCGAAGTAAAGATCAAGTTACAAGTCCCTAGAGTTTTGCTAATTGTTTTTATCCTCCTGGGCCTTGTGAGGGACTATAATTACATGGTTGAAGACTATAATATAGTCTATTTTATGAGCGGTAGCGTTTTTTGTACAGTAATGAAATTGAATAATTAATTTTAGTTAAGTAAAAGTTAATTTTACTTAGATAATATCTGTAATTTCCTCTCAAAAGAGCGATAGTCTGTTTTAGTTTAAATACATAGGTATTTTGTTTGGAAATGAGTACCAGCTTCATTTACAAGCTAGCATTCCGCCCGCGACTTCACCCGCGTTGTCTAAAACGTAATAAGTTATACTAAATCGTTTCTCTTCAACAAAAAAACCACATCAAAATCCGTTGATTATTTTTTAAGATGTAAACATACATAGTGACGTACCGATTTGAGATTATGTAGGTAGGTAATTGATATAAAAACTGAACATTGTTTCTTCTAAATGATAATTAATATTGGATGTTTCTATCGTGTCTTTTTTATTAACTTAGCCTTAATAAAAATATTATTTGAACATATTCTGCTGGTAGGCCCTTCTATAAATAAATAAATCAAGCTTGTGACGTCATAACCATACAAAAAACTTTTAATAGAGACATCTAAACGCAAAATGGAATCACAATAGATATGATGTTCATTCATAGTTGACAGGGGCCATGCGTGTTTTTTTTGTATGTTTGCTCGCGTCGGTCAATATTTGTACGGAACGGATATACTGTATGTTACACGTGCATGCAGACGAAATATGTTACATTTCTTTTGGGTTTGAATTATTTGAAGTTTAATACTATTGAGGAAATGCTATGTGGAACTATAGGTACCTACTGTTCCTGTGGTACCTTTATTTTCTAGTGAAAAGAGAAGATATGATCATCTATTTTTATATGGGTAAAAATTATAGAATCTTACACGGAATAAATTTTTACTGTTTGACAAACAGGTTAACAGTATTTTTCATATTATATTTTGTCGATATCTGCGTAATCATTTGTAAAGTTTTTATTATTGCCACAGACTACTTAGATAATAATATGTAGTTAGCTAACGCTAATATAGTTTAAAATAAGGTAATTAAAAAGCTTGCACAGGTAGGTACTAGGTACCTATTGGATATAATGTTTAAAACATAAAATTATGACAAAAGTAAAACAAGTCACGTAAGAGAAAAATTAAAGAATCTCCCAAAATTTAAGGAACCAGGAAGCTAGTATCAATTCTTATTATTCGCAAAAACATCACTGTCATCACATTTCACCGAACATATTTCATAAATCCATCCATTCACCCCCGGTGTCAATATACAAAAATCTATTTGTCAACGCGGGAAAAGCAATAAATAATAAAGAGTAAACACGCATTGTTGCCAGCTAGAAAAACAAACAGTCCCTTTCGTGTAACTTTTTCTGTTTGCGCAGTTGGCAACACTGGCTGTCAGCGTGACAGATTGGAATTGGCGGGATTTTTATTGCAAATTATAGGTTATGTTGACTAATTATGGTATTAATTGGAAAGTTAATACATTCTTTTCTTTTTTGACAGGTGACACATATTTTATTCACTACCTACATAGTTAACATGATTCAGTTATTCAAATATTATATCGATTTGCCTTTTTATTCATATAACAAACGTTAATTTATTACAATTGTCAACTTTAATTAAAACAATGGGGTTTCTCAAGCTAAATTTGTTTTTAACACGAAATACTTAATTAAGATATATTTTTTATATGCGGTAGCACAAACTAATTATATCTTCTATTACTTATTAGTATAATTATAATCATATCATAACTAGTATAAAGTTATAATTGTGAGGAATAACTTCTTCATTATAATATTTTATGAGTAGGTATGGTCATTAATAACGTGTCGAAATATCTCGATATCGATGTATCTTTCTCTTTTATTTAGGTAAATAAAATTCTCTAGTAACCGTGTTTATAATCAAACTCAATTTTCCTTAGTTCTGTGAGTAAAACTAGAAATAATTTATAGGGAAAATTTAATTAGGTATTGCAATTATTTGTCGAGAAAATTAGCAAATTTTTATTCATTGTATATAAAATTATTAAAATACATAGTATGTTTTATATACCTAGACGTGTAAGTACATAATATGTAGGTATATTGTTTTTATGTTCGTTTTAAATTACGTTCAAAACATGTATAGTTAACTTTGAATTTTAATTAATCAATACATATAAATACAAAGGCAAATACATTATAAATTATAATTTATATTTTCTTAATAATTGAGATACACACCTAAGCCTTTATTATTATAATGTAATCATAAATATTATAGAATTGAGAGATAAACACAGAGAATTAAAGAAAATGCATTTGCTTCTGAATTCGCTATAAAATGTAAAGAAAATAACATTTTAATTACATATTGCATTTGATTTTAATGCATTGCAATCTCATTTCTGTCGTTTTTTCCAATCATTATTGAAAACAAAAGATTTCTAGCTTTAACTTATTTTAATTCAATTATAATGCTGAAGAGTTTGTTTGTTTGTTTGAACGCGCTCATCTCAGGAATTACTGGTCCGATTAGAAAAATTCTTTCAGTGTTAGATAGCCCATTCATCAAGAAAAGCTATAGGCGTATCATCACGTTAAGACCCACAGAAGCGGAGCTACGTGGGTGAAACCGCGGGGCGCAGCTATAGTATGTCATACATTCGTTCAAACTTTTGCGTTTATATCAGTAGTATGGTAACAAAATATCACTCCCACATATAAATTACGTACCCACCGATATTGTGACAAAGATATTAAACTATAATTGACCATGGGGGTCGCTTTGTGACAAATTTCGACGCTTCGACGCACATTACGCTCACAATGGTGATTTTTTCCATACATTTTGGGTACCTATTTTTCGACAATTCCCAGTAACCATTTGTCGATTTAACAAAGGCTTTCGGAACTTTTTGTGTGGTATACGTGGTAAGTGCAAAATTGAGTGCTACTACATAGTTTTTGTGGTAACTAGCAGTGGTGAGGAAAGAGTTGTATAGTGTTGCCTACATAGTATAAAACAAAGTCGCTTTCTCTGTCCTTATGTCCCTATATGTATGCCTAAATCTTTAAAACTACGCAACGGATTTTGATGCGGTTTTTTTTAATAGAGAGAGTGATTCAAGAGGAAGGTTTTAGTATATAATTTATTAGGTTTTAAACAGGCGAAACCGCGAGCGGAAAGCTAGTATACTTAAAATTTAGTGTTGCCCAAATTCAGTCTTGGTCTTGCAGTCTTGCACGCAAGAACAAGACTTCTTGCGTTTTTGCAAGACCAAGACCAAGAACAAGACCGCGTATTTTTAGCAAGACCAAGACCAAGACTGACCGTGCAAGACTTGAGCAAGAACAAGACATAGCCTGCAAGACTCTTGCGTCTTGCAGCTAGGACTTAGCGCTATTTCACTGAGTAGTTAGGTGTAACAGTTCGGTGTAGGAAGGTACGCTTAGGAGTTCTATGAGACGCAAAAAACTGTATCAAAGAATATGAAAAACTGGACCTATGCGCATTACGACTAATACCATAAACATAGCGAATAAAAAAATATCTAATAAAATCAAACTGAGTGCATGCATAGTTATGTTTTAACCATCGGCACTTTGATAATACGGCATCAAAGGTTTTGTACTTACTTCTCAAAGAAATTTGCCGCTTTTCGGAAGTACATGGTTATGATACACGCGCCGGCGGCTTCTTTTGAAATCTAAAACAATCGTTGCCGCCACGCCGAAATCATAACATTTGACACTATTTGATTGCCGCCATAGGGCGTAGGTATACTCATGCAAAATAATTTCGAATTTTTTTAAGAGTACCTACAGGTGTTCCAAAGAATAAATAAGTTTCAGAGTGCTTAGAATGAAAATGAATACATTATACTGATCACGCAAGTAGTATTATGATTAGGATAAAATGGTAAGGATAGGTATTAGGTAATTAATTTGTTTTTTTTACATGTTTTAGCAAATGTAAGCTTATAAATCATAAATATTTATTAAGAAACAGTTACTTCCATGGAAAACGACATATAGGTCAGTTGATTTTTCGAATTTCTTATCAAATCTTCAGTTATTTATTAATCTGCTTGATCTTTACTATGGCTATGTTAATTCAAGCTCACAATGTTCCAATTCTAATACGTTTTTCTAAGATTTAAAGTAAACTTTAATAAATAGTAATAGACTAATAGGTAATTGCAAGACTTGCAAGACTCTTGCTGCAAGACCAAGACCAAGACCAAGACTGGGAGCGCAAGACCAAGACCAAGACCAAGACCAGGTGTATTGGCGCAAGACCAAGACCAAGACTGGCTAAGTCTCGTCTTGTTCTTGCATTTGGGCAACACTATTAAAATTACGTTAATACTATACATAAGTCATACTAAACTTTGGGAATGATTGAAAATCAACTTATAACTATATTAATATTTAGTATTTACTATCTTGTTAAACGTGATGTTGTGCACTGCATTTCCAGAATTTGATGGATCAATATTTGACAAAATTAAGCAAAAAAGTTAATAAATATATCACACATACCTACCGCTTAGAACGATTCATGAAACTCCATTGAACAATACATAAAAAATTGCCCTTTAAAATTCCCATTTTTCCAAACTGGAAAGTGTTCAAAACGGATAGTGCTAAGAAATAAGTGTTCAAAATATCGCATAGTTCTTCGAAATAAAATCGTCACATTTGCAAAGCCAACCAAAATGTATTTAGACAAATTATTGACGCATAAACTCCAAAAACGCCGCAAATTAAAATGTAACAATTGTCTTCAAAGGTACGACTTCAAAAATTCAGCTCAAGCAGAAATCCCTTTTACCAAGTATTCGAATATCGACTCTATGTATAAAGCTATAGATGATATTTTTCCTAAACTCACTCCTAATCCGTTAGATAATCTTTTGTTGACAGATTAGAGATTTCGACGAAGTGTGATAAAAGCGACAGTGTTGAAAAGCCTTGTCTTTTATGCTAGCCTTGGTATGAAATTTTTGAGGCTCTGGTTTGAATATACCGCATATATTTTGCTGTTATTACATCCATACTAATATTATAAATGCGAAAGTAACTCTGTCTGTCTGTCTGTTACTTAATCACGCCTAAACTACTGAACCAATTTTCATGAAATTTGGTATGGAGATATTTTGATACCCGAGAAAGGACATAGGCTACTTTTTATCCCAGGAAAATGACGCAATCCCGGAAATCCCACGGGAACGGGAACTATGCGGGTTTTTCTTTGACTGAGCGGGCGAAGCCGCGCGGGCGGAAACCTAGTGTCTTTATACCAATTTATTAAATCTAGTGGCATTTACAATAATTAATGTTTACTTAAGTATTAATTTTGCTGCATCATTTTAAATAGGTGATGTTGAACAAAAGCTTCGAACTTTTCATTTCATAGAATAAATACGTACAAAAGAACTTCCCATGCAAAACTAGTAATATAAAATTTTAACTTACGAAAGATTGTACTTTCTACTCTCACGTCTCTTAATAAAGACATTTGGTTAAATGATTTCATTATACGCAATTAGAGGTTTCTTTACCTAAAGAACTACTATTTCTTGGCATTTTTTTTCCGCCTTAATTGGATTTAATGGGACATACATACATTTGTTTGTCACCAAGTACGACAAAATAAAATAATGGAATTAAGAGATGTGCAAATAAACTAATTTATCTTGACTTCAAATACTTTAGAAAATTATGGAGGAAAAAGCAGTTTTCGTAGAAAACCGCTTCTCGTAATTGTTGGAAGGCATAACAAATTAAATATAAATATCACAGCATCTCAAATTGATACGAACATTTTACAAAAGGAATAAAGAAATATAAAATACCTTCTCATTGCATTGATCATAACAAAAATATTTTCGAACGAACATGTCATCACTTTCATACGTAGCACAAAGAAAACAAGAGTGATCATAGCCCCCTCGATTTGCAGGTAACTCAGGTAACAGATAAAAAAAAACAAACGTGACAAAATGTCTGTAAACATGTACCTAGAGCATTTGAAAAAATAAAAAAAAAGCTATACAATTCCGCAATTCGAATCCCGAATTTTTGACACTGGCAACATGAGAAAAAAGAAGAAAAAAAACATTCAGAGCGGTCGTGACGAATTCGAAATTGGAAGGCGTTTGACGTTTGAATGTAGTGTTGCAATCGCGCGGAAAATTAGCCATTCTTCGGGTAATTGTTAAATAGTTTATGATTGTTGCAAAAAACTTGATAGGCACTATTTATGATTGCGTATGGCATGTGCAATGATGTTATTAAAAGATGCACTGAGCGGAAACAAACGTTTAGCTTTTACACGAATGTGTTGGAATGAAATTGATACGGCAATTATTTTGTATTTACATTCAAGAGTACTTGATGTTAGATCTACTTCATTAATTGTATCATAATACATATTCTATGAAGGGTGCTTTTTGTGCAGTTCATACTGATATTTACAAAAAAATCCATATTTTTTATTACAAGTCATGGTAGCAATTTAAAGTTATCTCTTTTAAATAATATTATGCAAATTAGCACTATTATGTATTAGAATTTTTTTTCACATATTCAGTACCTACAGTATCAGTAGTAGTTTAAATCCTAAGTCGAAATAAATATTATAAAACAAACATAGAAATAAATAGTTTAACGTTAATAAGATTACACGTAAGTGCTTATTACAAAAATACCATTAATTATCAATTAAAACGGAATGCACTTAATTCAATTGATTATAATCCGACACTTATCTATGGCATTAAAATAACTTTATTACTTAGTAAGTACATAGTAAATATGAAAATATGTATCTTAGAACTTGTTGAAAGGTTAAACTTGAAGAAAACAATAATAACACGCATGCTTTTCCTTGTTTACATTAGATTAAGACATTTTTGATATGATAATAAATGGCTCATCGGAATAATTCTACCTATTTTTGTTAAAGATAATGATTTTATGCAGCAAATTTCAATTCATATAATATGCAAGATTTGATCAAGATGTTCAACAGTTTTGATGTTTTATGTAGGTACAATGTACTGATTTATATGAAACCTATTTTCATAAAATTTCAGCTGTTTCTAATACCTATTATTCTCGTTATATCATGATACATTGTTATTAATCTATTAAAAACATAACAATTAGAAGCTCTTACGCTTTCTTACATTTAATTCCAATTAATATAAACAAATCACCTTTTGAATTAAAATTCGACGCTAAACTCCCATTTTTGTTGCAGGATAACCACCAAAATGCTATCCCGAGCGTGCGCACACACCAGCCATTAGACTAAAAACTACCAAACATGCTCCACACGCGCAACATGGCAACCCGGTGACTAATTTCCATCACCGACACGAGATGGCGCTGTTAACAAACTCCTCCGCGAGCGGGCCGACGGCGGCCCCTGCGGCACCTCAAGCGCATCACTCGACTACACCGCTACATCACTACTTTCATTATCTGAAGCAGCCTTCGCCGCTGTCTCAGAACCCGTACGCTCATCACTCGAGCGCGCATCATATGGGCATGGGGCCAGGACCGCTTGGGGGGTTGGGGCCGTTTGGACTGACGCATCATGGGCTTGAAGCTGTGGGCTTCCCGCAAGGTAAGATTTATTGTAAGTAGTATGGTTGTAGTTGGAAGGAACGTTAGAAAATCTAACCACCCCTAACCCACCAATAAACACTTGCAATATGTAGATATGTTTGAAGAAGGTTGGCAATTATTTAATAACAATTTTGGTATAACTAATAACTAAGTTAGTGATATCATAAGTACATGTTCATGATTACTGTCACTCTAAAGTTCCAATTAAGTTAATAAATAGTTTAATTCCACTTAAAATATAGTTGCTACTAGCAAAGCTTCTGAAATACTTATATATATTGCATATTTTACTGCACATTTTAAAAATATTTAATTTCGGATACATTTTAGGTAACCGAGAGAAATAAAGATTCATTTAAACCAGACAGGAGATTAATCATAACACATTAATAATTATAATGACGAATAAAATGGTATTTCAAGCGAATAAAGTAACAAAGGACATCGGAATATTTTGTAAGAATGAAATTAATTTCCTTGTGCCCAAGAAAATGAGGTTTAGTAACGCAATTTCACGATTGTCTTGGACGACATTATTTTTTTGTTATAATGAAAACAATTTCATTTATAATTCTTACCCATGTTTTTAACGGTTATATTTATGTACAGTAATTAGTGGTAGGTATGTATAATTTTTGCATGTGGTAATTTTTAATGTTTCTAATCATATTTAGGTATAGATAAAAATCGATTTTTATGAAGAAATTAAATGGAGATATTTTTTTCACACTTTATTTATTTCATCCATAATATTATGTAGTAAGTAAGTTCTTTTAAATAACTACCGATAGGCGATATGCAATTCTAGCAGCCTCTTATTTCATTAATAATTCCACACAAGACTAAACCTAATTAAAAAGTGAACCACACAAAAAATAAAAAAACAGCATTAATTCCAATACTAAAAACCAAACTACCAAACTACCATACCCCAATGCACTGGCAACCAAAAACTACCATTAGTAGAATTTACATCACGGAGACTCGAACAACACTGCATATTTTATGATACAAGACATCCTTGGAAATAATCAAAACAGGGCCCTCGTAAGCCGCTTACCTCCCCTAGGGTTGCCAGGAATGGGTGAGCTTGTTAATTGTTTTAATTAGTAAAGTTTTGGTTTGATGTTGATTTTTTTGAACAGTCGATTATTGTATGTGTATCTATGACTATGTATCTACTTTTTTAAGGAATAGATCGGTGTATGTATGTGTATAGTACCTAGTTTAAAATTTGAATCTAGGTATAGGTTGATATAATATTACAGACTTGCATTTGCGTTGTAGTTGTATGCAAAGTGTATGCGCTATTCAAAACAATAATTTATCTCTGGTATAAATTTCATACAGTTTAAATGAGCCGTTCTATGTATATGTTTAAAAACTAGCGATCATACATCATTCTAGCACACTTTGTGTTGATTTCTATAGTACCTACATAATATTAGGAAACGTATTACGTTAAAACTTATA
>CAJQZM010035173.1:25541-54390 GCA_907164665.1 Colias nastes
TATAGTACCTACATAATATTAGGAAACGTATTACGTTAAAACTTATACGTATATAAATTCATCTAAATAAGTAAACAAAGTTATAAAAGTTAGGTTACTATTATGTATGTTTGTCCCAGTATATATTCAAAATAATTAATCTCTCTGTGTTTTTAAGCTAATGAAATAAATATAAGAATTGTGAATTAATTTGTAATTGATTTGCTATAATACAAAAAACATTAAAGTTATTGATTATCTTAAAATTTACTTAATTAGAGATGTAAAAAACAATGACGCATTTTGGGTTTGACGTATGTTTTTTTATTATTTTTATCTATTATAATGGAGACTAGAAGCTCACCTTTGCTCCGCCCGGATTAAAAAGGATAAAAGTTATATAGAGAAGTAAGATATTCTTCTTTTACATCAGTATTGGCAAATTCGTCGCAAGAAAGTGTTATAACAAAATCATTATTATCAAAAAAAACGCATCCTTTTTCGTTGGTTTTATGCAACTAGCTTCTACCCGTGATTTCTGTCAAATTATCTTTTAGAAGCCTGCTTCACGCTTTCAACACAAGGTCAATAACCTTTCCTATGAAAATATCCCTATTTAAAACTAAAAGGAAACATCTAGAACATCTCAATAAACCCATCCACTTCTTGACATTGACTACCGCCGCTTAACCTCACTAATCGTTCGAACCGCACGCTCGAAATATCAAAACCAATAAATTCCACTAAATCAGTAAACAAAATGAACGACCTATTAGACATAAACTCGAATACACGTTTAATGCCAGAATATAATCCCATAGCCTATAATCCCTATATCCGTCCCTTTCACGCGCATTCCTACAACGTATACCCGTCTCGCTCCCACGATACGCGTAACGATGGCAGCTGGGAATTCCTTTTTTGAATTTAATTTTTTTTTAAATCTATATTCTTTTTATTGGCGTCCTTTACAATTTTACGGCCAGTTGCTTTTTTAATCTGGCAATTTCATTGATAGTGGTAGGCTTATATGTAGGTAACTAATTTTTTTTTACTTTACGCGGTGCGGTGTAAGTTGGTGGCTTTTATAATATTAATTAACATATATTTTAAATTATCATATCTTAAGACGGGATTTAAATTAAATACTTATGATTAAAGCACGGTTTTTAATATTTTGTTTTATTTGATCGCCAATAAATGGAATGTTGAATGCATTTTAGAAAGATAACATTTGATAAGACTGGATGTAAGTGGTCTACAAAATCCTAGGATAAAAAAGATTTTTTTTCCGTGGACGAAGCTAAAACCGGTTTTTACCGATTTATTTATTATTCCTCGAAATAGGAAATTCAAGTATGAATATGGCATGATACAGTTTGACAATCCTTTCAGCAGACAATGGAGGTATTATAATAATTTTAACATATTAAAATCTTTTAATATTTATGAACAAACTCAAATAGATCGTTGATATTATTTATTACTGTATATTTTACTTGATACGAAAGAGTTCAACGCGCTAATTAAAAATAATATAGCGCCTGATTTTCCCGTTTTTCACGTTATTTTTTTAACTGATAGTAAAACTATTAAAGCTGCTTATTATCTCGTACTTTTATAACTTCCATTCTTTCTCATGTTATTTAAAGTACTTTTTTAGAAGTATATATAGACATCTTAGTACAATAATAAAATTAGTCACAAAATACAAAATGACCCAATTACACCATGTGGCAAGGTGTTAAATTACATGCGGTTGACACGTTGACCGAATTATCGATTCGATACAACATGATACAACACTAGCGGGTTAATGACCTCTGTTTTATAATTGGGAAAAGCTGCGTTGTAAGACTAGTATAGAATGTATATGGAATTTAAGAATTGGTAGTAAATTATAAGTATTATTTTGGAAGCTATGATAATAACGTCTCGTTTTAAATAATGTTAAATAATATAATATTCAGATTCAGACATTTTAAAATTCTGTACAATTTATTGTCTGTCACCTGAAATAAATGTAATAAATAAATAAATAAAATAAATAAATAAATAAAAGTTTGAAACCGGTAGCAAAGTACCCACGATATTAATATCTACGTGTTAAATTTTAAACATGAAAATACAAACTGCGGTATAAAGATAAACCATCATTAAAAAGTAATGACTTAATGAAAATCTAACAAGCTTAACAAACTTCAAGATATTGTAATCCAATTATAAAATACTATTGAGTCTTTTAGAGATGCTATTTATATACCTAAGTATATATTTTGTAATTGATAGGTTCGTGTAGATAATGAATCTATTGTGGCAAAATATACTAGCTTATCAATATATTTTAACATAAAATGTTACGTTTGAGTTACAGATAACAGAAGGTAAAATAACTTACCAAAAACGTAACCTGATTAAAATTTCAGTTCTGAAATTAAGTATTAGTGTTTTATGTCCTATCATATTTTCGTTTTAAAATACATTGTTGCATTAAAAAACAACTGTTTTAACTAAATACCTACAAATCATAAAAAAACAAATGCCCTTATAAAAAGCCAGACAGGAGCTATCGATGGTCAGTTACATATTGATTAAAGAAGCCCGCAGTGTTATGTTACTTGCCTTGCCTTAACTCAATTATAACAACGGTCAGACGATGTTTTTTCTTTTACTATATTCTGTATTCACCTTTTATCTATACTTTTTTAGTATAGATATACCTACTTCACTACATAATATAAAACAAAGTCGCTTTTTCTGTCCCTTTGTATGCTTAAATCTTTAAAACTACGCAACCGATTTTGATGCGGCTTTTTTTAATAGATAGAGTGATCCAAGAGGTAGGTTTTAGTATACAATTTATTAGGTTTAAGACAAAGTGGGCGCAGCCGCGGGCGGTAAGCTAGTAATATTATAAAGCTGAAGAGTTTGTTTGTTTGAACGCGCTTATCTCAGGAACTACTGGTCCGATTTGAAATATTATTTCGGTATTAGACAGCCCATTTATCGAGGAAGGCTATAGGCTATATATATATATATCATCACGCTAAGACCAACAGAAATGGAGCTACGCGAGTGAAACTGCGAAGCACAGCTAGTATTTAATAAGCTCCGTTCTCTTCTATGGTTTACAACTAAGCTCTGTATTTGTAGGTAATAGAGTTTTGAAAATTGTTTAAACAGTTCTTAATATAATTCCTGACACCCTACATAATATAGACCGGGAGATATTGACACAAAATTTCGAGTCATTTGTAACAGGATGGCGGTTCTACAGGGTTCTTAGTACGCAATGACAAAAAGAAAAATGATGGTGTGAACGCTGGTACCGGCGGCTTAGTCGCGTGGGCGTTAGTGGAACTCGTCGGAAAATAGCGAAAGTCAAACGATTTGTAACAGTATGGCACTTATTTTTCCTGTAAGTTTGAGGATCAACGAATATAAATACAAAATTTCAAAGATCTAGGTGTTGGAAATCTTCACTTATATAAATTAATAATAAATTAATTTTTCAACTATGACAGCACTTTTTCCCCCTACTAGAAGTATGCCATAGCAAATATAATAATGGTCACATTTTATCAAATACTCTCCAAAAATCCAAATGCAATACTGGTACAAAAAGTTTGGCGAAATAAAAATTTTTTGCAGATTTTCGGCGGTATGGCGACCATTTGGAATCGCCCGAAAAGTATGGCATGGCGATTTTCGTAAATGGCTGCACGACGATGGTTACCTGTGCAAAAGTTAGCCTGTTACAAATGGTTGAATAATTGTTTTATTTAAATCAACACATTCGCGTCGGTATGGCGGGCTGTAAGTCACACCGGAAAAGTATGGCATGACACTACGTGACTACCGCCTACTTCTTTTTTATGGGCTATCGGTAAATTCTAAAATTTTTGTGTTACAAATCGTTTGACTTTCGCAATTTTTCCGACGAGTTCGACTAACGCCCACGCGACTAAGCCACCGGTACCACCATCATTTTTATTTTTGTCATTGCGTACTAAGACCCCTGTAGAACCGCCATCCTGTTACAAATGACTCGAAATTTTGTGTCAATATCTCCCGGTCTAATACGTGGAATATAAATACTCTTTAATTTTAGAATATATCGAATAGGCTCCATGCAGATTGGCTATTATAGCCCGGTAGTACCTATACTGCCATAATATACGATCAAAAATTTTCCTTCCTCGCAAAAAAACATATAAATTCTTTAAAATTCGATTGCTTTACACGTCTCGACACGTATTAATAAATAAAATATTTATCATCGTCAAATAAATAAACTTTGATTTATAATTTCATAGGAAACTATTCGAAAAGAGCTTAATATTCGACATTTAGAAATAACTGCTGGTGTTACACGAAACAAGTTTTTAATTTTTAATAATTCGCGCCATGACTAATACAGACTATAATTTTTTTACTCTTTAGTCTACGACTTCTTTTTAATTTTTAATATTATTGCAAAGTTCATAATTCGTTCTAACGTTAGAAGATTTAGGCTATAGGTTCCGCCCGGGTAATAACTTCTTTTTTACAAAATTTTATCAGTATTTATCCTAATCTCACAGTACAGTAATCCAACAAACAAACATTACGATCGTTACAGCCGTTCCTAAGTTATAAATAGTATAATACTTATTTTTAATAAAACAAAAGTATAAATTTTTCATAACATGAACTTTGAAGAACAAAGTTTGCCGCGACAACTAGCTAAAACATAAAATAGAGGTAATAAGTAATAAAAGAAAAGTTTTACATTATTATATATTATATAATAGTAGGTTATGTAATAAACATGATTTTATTCTTTGAAATTATAAATATCATAGCGATATTCGATTCCTTATCTGTATTAAATGATAAATTAGTCATCGAATTCAAATAACTCAAAATGGCAATCTATCTTAAATTATTATTTAATGAAAGGTGACAGATAATCCTTGTAATTATCATGTAAGTAATTAGTATAAAGATGTAGATGTAGATTATATTATAGCACTATTAGTTCTTAAACTCAAACTCAAACTCAAGCATTTATTTGAACAGGCTTTAATTTCACCTTTTAACTGTATTATTTTAAAACTTTTTCAATAAAGATTTTTTCTATTTTCTATTTATTCATTTAGACTTCTTCTAGAAGCACTTTTGAATCGTCATTACATATTTTTACCATTTACCACCGATTCGGAAAGCAGTATCTATGGAGAAGAACCGGCAAGAAACTCCATAGTTGCTCTTTTAATAAAGTACTACAAGAGCTAGCTGAAGGGAGATTTTAGAGGTACCTTTGTGATTTTTTTTCTATAGAGTAAAATAAGTTGTATTGTGTTTTCAACACACTATCTAGCTAGTATATCTCCTGTAGAATATCATATATTTGTCTGAGATTTTTTACTGCAGTTAATCATATACTTTAAAGTTTAAAGCATTATAAAACTCGCGTTTAGCTCTTCTAGTCCCCTTAACAAAGGCTATGTCAAAATAATCTCGATTGAAACTACTGGTTATACATACAATAGTAAACGTGTATAATTCGATGAATAATATCGGTATAAAAGCAAAACATTTTTTAACAAAATCAAACTATCTGTATGTCAAAATTTACCCAAATTCGTTCCGCCGTTTAACCGTGAACATATTCATGTTGAAAGTTGAAACATGTCTTTGAACCTGATATGGATAAAATTATAACTAGGGATGTAACGATACATGATTTTGCCGATACGATACCGATACCGATATTTGTAGTAATGTATCGGCGATACCGATACCGATACCTACCTATATCGATGGCTTGGTAGAAAAATAAATAGTGAATTATGCATAAAAAGTTACCAACATTTAACAGAGACTCAACTGTTAATCGTATTCTTTTAAATAAAAATGCCAAATCAAAAAACAACAAAACCATTTATTTTAGTATTATTATTTTACAAAGTCAGTTAAACTTTAAGTAATACACATACAATCAGTACCTAATAAAAGTTTACTATTGGTAGAGTTTTTTCAGAAAACAAAGTGCGCACGCGCGGGCGGCCTCCCGCATCGTTCATTGGGCGCGGTTTTTTGAATTGTTTGATATCGGTATCGGTTGTTTTATTATCGGCGATACCGATATATCGGCTTGCCGATTATATCGGCCGATATATCGGTATCGGTATCGGTATCGTTACATCCCTAATTATAACATATTATATTTAGGTTAATATGTATCACTTTTTTATATAAGGTTGCCTTATAGAAATTGCTGATGAGTGATAAGTTCGTCCTGTACCAATCCTTTTATGTACTAACTAGCTGTGTCCTGCGGTTTTACCCGCATTGCTCCGCTCTCTTGCTCTTAACGTGATGACATATAGCCTTCCTTGACAAGTGGGCTAACTAACACCGAAATAATTTTTCAAATCGGACCAGTAGTTCCCGAGATTATCGCGTTTAAACAAACAAACAAACTCTTCAGCTTTATAATATTAGTATAGATATAAGTACTATAGATAGCAATTCACGTATATGTCACACAATAAATTAAACATGCCATTGAAAAGGTCAATAAACAGCAAGTAGAAAAAAGCTTAGATCTTATAAAATTAGAAAGTAATCTATATTCTAATTTATATAATTTGGTATCTATTGTCATTAAACACGATAATGTGACATTATCAATCAATGACAAGTGACCTTTTGTTATGTGAAAGTTGACTTTTAAGCTATTGCATAGCTTTTATCTCAGAATTCGAGCGCGGCGACCGAATGTAAAAATTCCGTAACGAAAAAAACTAACACCACACTCCAACCGGCACAGCGATGCGATGCTATGCAATAGCTTTACCGCGGCAGTTCTCGAGTGCCACACGTATTTTTTTTTGTTCTAGTTATACTTAGGTTTCACCGTTGTCTAGTACTTGGAAAAACTTCGAATCGTATGTGCAAATTGGATTAGACTTGTCTATGTATAACAGACTCGTGTTTTGAAAAAAAAAAAGTTTTATCAATCTATCTATACTGTTATGAATTACATGCCTTTTTTGATGAATTTTTTTATCCAAAATTTGATAACTGTTGACAAATTACAACTTTATAATGTTAATTAATTCCATTGTTAAAAAATCTAAGTGCATGTTTAAGTCCTTGCTGATAACAACTAGTCTTTACTAGATACACTCATGAATACTTCAATAAAAACACACATCAATGAGTAAACCGAGAAACTAACTAACATGTTAGTAACATACCGCTATCCTATAAAGTTAACACCAAAACACGCAAGACCAATAAATCATATAATTTTACTACAAATTCAAAATTTTAAAACTTAATGATTCACATTTATAATGCGGCATCACGCGTTATATCGGGGTCATTCTGTCATACCCGGTAAATTAACTATCATATTTTATACGGATCGAGGATCGATATGGAGCGGATAATACCGCATTTTTTATTTATTAATTTTGTTTGCTGTCGTTTGTATTAACATTGTATTGCGATTCCGGTTAAATTATAATAATAACCAATAAAAAATGCTTATTGAAGTAATTAATAAAATGGTTAATGATAAACGACCTGTGTGATTCAATTTTTACAGTGTAATAACTAATAACTGTCGCCAAAACGTTTTCTTAATATCAAAAACATTTATAATTTATAAATATAGAATATATAAATAATTTTTTAGATGTAAACGAAAAGGTACTTGCGTTTCAAATAAAAAGACACCTATTCATATTTATAAATAAGCCCTCGTATAAAAGACATTGACAATCGCAGTTGAGAAATAACAAACCATTATAAGATTCTTATTGCTATAAGTGCTAAAAACTCGCTACAAATCGACACATTTCACAAATACTTAACCGTCAGAAAAGAAAATTACTCATGCTTTACGCATATTTATTTACACCATTTGTAGATATAAATAAATAGTATTAATCGGATTAACTGTGATTTTTATAGAAAATGCGTAAACTGTCTGAGTTGCTAATATTTCTGCATTTGATTGCAGTCGTTGTCGTCGTCGATCGGATTCGTGCAAAACCTAAGTGTCATTAGGTTTTACAACTGTAGATTTTATTTTATTTTTGTGTTCGCATCGTAATTCTAGAAATGCCTGCCTATTGATTCGTTCCAAATTTATAGTGATGATAAAAATATCTTTGTTTTTAAACAAACTATAACGAGAAACTATGGAGTTTCTTGCCAATTCTTCTCTATAGATACTGCTTTCCTTTCTTTTATCGGTGGTAAATGTTAAAACTGTTATGACGATTCAAAAGTGATTCTAGAAGAAGTCTAATTGAATAATTAAATGTTTGAGATTGTTTGATTTTTGGGTTTAACATATTTTTCTTTATACTATTTATCTTGATGACAAATAAACAAAATAGTTTCGCTTCTATAGTAGCTGGAAAATGAGAAACTCAACAGATAAAATTTAAGCTACCATACCTAGCAAACTACATTAATAAATTATCTAAATCCCATCAAAACACGCATTTATTGCTGCGTAATAAATGGTAATAACATCTCCATATACATACATGCAACATAAATAATTTTAAACTTTATCATTCATACATTCCACAGCTACCGGCGCCTTTGATGTGCCGCCATCTTGCTCAAAGATATTTGTTTTTATTTTTTTATAAACTTTAATGCAAGGCTCTTGTCAACGTCAAGTTTTATCTGAAACATCATTTTAAAAAGAAATATTTCGCTACTTCTGATTAAGTGAGATGCTTTTAAGTGTAAGTTAAAATGTTTGTTCCGCTGTGCTGGAGCGGTTTTGATGGAGTTTTGTGGTATGATAGATCGTTAATGCTAGCTTTAGCGGGGCATGGGGCAGATGTATTGTACTTATATGTACATCTGTTTTATTGATCGATTCATCTTTATTAACATTAAATTAACTATAGCTGTATAATTTGGCTTTAATCAGGTAAAGTAGGTCTAATCCATTAATCTACCATACCAAACATACATAAAAACATTTTTTTTACATTTATAATATTACATGATATAGCAACCTAAATTTACTAGCTTTCCACCCGCGGTTTCGCGTAGTCAAAGAAAAACCCGCATAGTTCCCGTTCCTGCGGGAGTTCCGGGGTAAAAAGCCTATGTCTTATTCTGGTTCAGCTACCTACATACATACCATTTCATTGCAATCAGTTCAGTAGCATTTGCGTGAAAGAGTAACAAATATCCATCCATTCTTACAAACTTCCGCGTTTAGGATTAGTAGGATCACACAAAACACAGAGTTCACATATTATCACATTCTCACAAGTTCACATTGTCATAAAATTTCACTTTTCCCTATAACTCGGGAAAAAATAACTTCACCAACACGTGCAAAAAACAATCACGTACGCCAAACATTTTACCGCCAATGTGTACAGATAAAACAAACAAATTATCCCCCTCGTATTGTTACTGTATCTCACTATATTGGGCAAATATAAATTTACACATCAACACTTGCTACCCCTTATCAAATATAACTTTTATAAAGAATTAAAAATATGTAGTTTGTTGCAATTTTTCATTTAACTTGTAGTGTTAGGAAAAGCTTATTTTGATAAAATATAAATTAGGATCATACAAACTCATAGATTTAAGATTTTTACTTTTATGAGTACAGTGCAGTTACACCCTAATAAAAAAAATGTGTGCGTGTACTAGTGTACACACGTAAGAAGTGAAACTTCTTCGTAGGGATAAGAAAAAGATGGCGCGTAACGGAAAAATGTCACGCGTAACGAAAACATGTTACACTAAATTTTTTTCCAACCCCGATAAAGAAGTTTCACTTCAAAAAATAGGGTTAAGTCAACAAAAATGTGGCTTTAATGTATTTATTAAGTTTTTTACCACCTCTCTAATATATTACATCAAAGACGCATTCAGCAAAAATGTAACGAAACATAGAAATCTAGAGAGAGACTTCAACGTATCGCAACGCACCTAGAAATCTCTTCCATTCTCACACCATTGTTTCAACAAGCGCTGTCAACATAAATGTTTTTAAATCAAATAACACTCAGCGACACCCCAGTCTACCGTGCGAACGTACACACGGTCCTCCCGACCATAGTATAAAGAGAAAAGTAGACCGACTCCCGGCGTTTAGGAGCGCACGGTACCTAAACTCGCGAAGCGTGTCACTTGTCACATTGATATCTATACTAATAAAAAACTGAAGAGTTTGTTTGTTTGAATGCGCTAATCTCAGGAACTACTGGTCCGATTTGAATTCTTTCGGTGTTAGATAGCCCATTTATCGAGGAAGGCTATAGGCTATATATCATCTCGCTAAGACCAACAGGAGCGGAGCTTTGTGGGTAAAACCGAGCACAGCTAGTTTTAAATAATTGTATAAACAAACCGCTCACAGGAATGGAGCTGCCCTCACGAGAACGGTCCATGAGGAGGAACCGAGCGGCGTTGTGTGCGTGCGTCAAGCTATCGTACGTACATGAACGGGGAGCGAATTTCAAAAGCCTATACTATTTGAGTCACGAGTCGTACCGATGATTTTCTTTATGCATATTACTCTCGACAAAACCTAATCTATCTCAGTTAAAAAGTAACTCAAATGGATAAGCTTTTGTCGATATTTTCAAACATTACATACGATTACAAAACCTAGTCGAGTTACGAGTAGAGTCTTACCGCCATGATAGATTAATAGCGCTCTGCGTACATACAAACGGCGCGATGTACCTTTATTCGAGTTAACTTACTTTTCTCGTTATACTATGGTGCGAACGAACGTTCCCTCCGACCCCCAAAGACATTGCGGCTGATCAGCCACCAATGTTTTGTTAATAGCATTTGCATAATTCAAAACGAATTTCCATCACGTTTTAATTTGTCGTGCAGATTTGGGAGTTTCGCTGTTTTAGTCTTTGCTCTTTGGGTTGAATTGGCGAACGAGTTTGGTTGAAGAGATATTTATTTTATGTTGATACTGTTTTAGGTAGGTAAGTTTAGTTAGTGTTGTTCGTTAAAGTGAGGTTAATTAATTATTTATTCTCGGTTGTATTTCCGCCTATTTTGAAACACAATAGGTACAAAGTTATTTTTTATAGTGTATCGATATTAACAATCTCTCTGTAGTTAAAATATAGTATGTAGTTTTATACCAGCTATAGATATTCAACGCACAGTTCAAAACTTCATACGGCCAAATATCCAGTCGTCAAAAGGTATACTTCTAGTAGCGTTAGCTATATCTACTACTAGCTGAGCTCCGCGGTTTCACCCGCGTGGCTCCGCTCCTGTTGGCCTTAGCGTGATGATATATAGCCTTCCTCGATGAATGGGCTACCTAACACCGAAATAATTTTTCAAATCGGACCAATAGCTCCTGAGATTAGCGCGTTCAAACAAACAAACTCTTAAGCTTTATAATATTAGTATAGATTAAGTACCTATTCTGTGCTTCTAGAAAGCAATAACAACTCCAAGTAATTTAAAACAATTGATAGATACATAATATTTTTACTAAATGCCAGTTTGTTGTATCCATAGAAATCTAAATAACAAGGTTGTATCTAACCTCACCAAAAATATAAAAAAGGATCAGTATTCAATATTCCACCCTTTGTCACCCTTAACAATTTTAAGTGAAAATTCACAAGTGAAAGACCGGCTGCATCTCACACCGCTGTTTGTTTATGCAATGGCTCTTAAGGGCAGGAGGGTTAGAACTTCATTTTAACTGTCGTCAGTTTGGAAAAACAATGCTTGAAAGAAAACAAGGGCATCTAGTGTTGTTTCTAAATAAAGTTGAGTTTTTCACACAGTAATTTAGTTTGTTTGGCAAGTAAGAAATTGTAGGTATTTTTATAGTAGTTATCGATGTAATACTATGAATTACCTAATCAATTTACAATACAGAATGTGATACAATATTTGAACAGCTAAAAATTATGAGTATAGAAAATATTTCAAGAAATAATTTAAAACTAACATAAAAGGAAAATGTCTACGAAAGCATTTTAATCTTATTTTAATATTCAAAATCTTTCCTGTTGGTGTATTTGTATATAAAGAACTAACGTTATAATAACGAATAATATAATAATGAATCTACATTTTCATTTATGAGTTTCTTTCAATGCCTTTATTATTCTGGCTAAATCGAAACTTATCAAAGTTTTCCTATACCGATTTAATATTTTGAAAAAACCTCTCATATTTGCACATCTCTAGTAGATACATTAGCCAAAAAGCAACAATTTTTTATGAAAATACACACCAGGGTGACTTGTAACAAACCGAGGCTCCCCACACTCCAGCTAATTGCTATAACAACAAGCGGTGTTTGCGCTTTTCGAAAGCGCCGCTAGCGATTTGTGGTCCAATTGTTTTAGGGTCCTTCTCGTAAAAAAAGGATATTTTTGAAGAGAAACTTCGCTAGGCGCGTTGAGAGTAAAATTTCATAGTCGCAAAATGGCAATACCGTCACATCATGGAGTAGGTAAGGCGATACCAAATATCTTTGAATCTTGCCAAAGAAGTTTCACTTCTGACACGTGTCCTCGACACACACGCTCTTTTATGTTTGTTATTTGAATAAAACTCTTCTTTATTTCATATTCAACGTTCCTAAAGATATGTAATTTGTTCTGTATATAAAAAAAATGCTTAAACGTACATAATATTATGTTTTAAGATTTCATGGCACAAGATTGTACATTATTTAAACTATAAAATTTGTATTTAAGATTAGACGATTAGAATAATAATATATTATGTTAATGAATATGTAATAACTCAGTAATTAACAAGAGGATAAAACTATCTTAACATTATAATTTTGATAAGGCTTTACGTTACTAATCCTTATGTTTTGGAATCTCTATAGATTCGGATAACATAATATGTTTTCCATTTAACTATTTTAATGACAAATAATGTAAAATACATTGATTTATTTATTTATACATGTATTTGATAAAGCTTAAGTATGAGTAATTTAATTTTCTTTACTCTGTGCTGAAATTCAGCTTCATTTATGGACAACAAATCATCAATTTGAGAACTTCCTTTTGTTAGATTTTACGCGAAATAATTTAGTATTTCTCAATAAAACGCGTTAAAAATCCGCATAATGTTCTTTACTTTGTGATCTTGCACATAGTTATACAAAAAACAACTTTCGACAAACTTCTTTTTGTCAAGTCGGTTAAATACAAATTATAAATCTACAATGGCATTCTATCAATTTAAATAATTTATTCTGTAAAATAATACGTTAAATTGATTATCACTTGCACACGCGGCACGCACGCGACCTCCATTATCTGTTTGTTCAGCAATTCG
The DNA here is from genome assembly GCA_907164665.1 of Colias nastes. Classification (NCBI taxonomy): domain Eukaryota; kingdom Metazoa; phylum Arthropoda; class Insecta; order Lepidoptera; family Pieridae; genus Colias; species Colias nastes. Next base: position 38,865 of record CAJQZM010035173.1, read on the forward strand.
CACGTTGAGTGTACATACAGACAGTTTACTTTGGGATGGAGTGGTGAAGTCGAAAAGTAAAATTAATTGTTGTAGAAAAGTAGTAGTAAAATGAAAAATAATAATAATAGTATGAGTTATTATCTTGATGTTATTTTTATTGTTGGAAAAATATTTTAATAAATATATCAGATAATTAAAAACTAGATTAAACATTTACCTATTTCTATTATGTACATTACAATTAGTATGATATATAAGATTACCTAATATTAGATAGTATTATGAATTCTATTTTTATATTATTATAAATTAATTTTTTACCTTCATTTTCACCTCAGGTAGCTTGGAAGAGATCGCTGATAAACGATAAGACCTTTTGCTTTATCTCTACCCCTATGAATATACATATACAGTAATCCAAAATTAATAATGCACATACAGATCTTCGCATAATGTCGTTTTTCCGTATACACCCGAATCATTGAATCGTAAGAGCCCTAAACAATGCACTTGCAGTTTACACCCTGTTCAAAAGAATTAGAAGTCAATTTGCGGTCATATACAATCAAAAACAATTCGGGCGGTATGTGACGCTAGCCTGTCAGTATAAAATCCGTCAGTCGTCTTTATATATTGGTGGTGACTGCACGTGTTCTCTCTGAGTTGAATTATATACAGCTGCTATTACATACCTTTCTTGGTTTTGTTTTTAAAGGTGAATTTTTCGATGAAATGATTATTTACACAGGTGATAGCAGTAGGGAAATTGAAAATGAAGAAGAGCATAATGGAAGTTCCGATGTATCTACAATGTCAGAAATAAAGAAAATCCCTTATTCTGATTGTTTTATTTTAATTTTTTTGTAATTTTCATAATGTTGTGGAATGATCAGTACTGTAAATACTTTTGAACTGAAATTTTAATGATTAGATTTCTACAATATATAAACCTGTGTTTGAAAACCATATTTTATACAATATAAACCTTGTGTTATTTTAACCGTATTTTCTTCCATTACACCATTCTTCTATACACTTTAAAAGTACTACAAAATTTTCCAATTAGATAGAATATCAAAGTGTTAAATTAAATTAAAGTGTAGTGTAAATTTCATATATTTATAAGTAAAATGGAAGTACATTATTTTGTAAAATGGAGCTACATCTGCCAACAAACTGTTTTACAGTTTGGCAGAGTACTATGTTATTATGTATACGTGTCTTTTGTTCAGAAATGAAAAATAAATAAATAAAATAAAAAAATAAAATATATCAATCCAACAAAGATATATTTGCAATCACGGGTTTATCCTCGCTATTTACATACAAGATATTATCGAAATAAAATCGTTACTTACAAATCAATATTAATCTCTTTTAGCACAAAACACATAATTTTACTAAATTATGCATGAAGAAAATGCATTTAACCACTCTATATACATATCGTCTTCGGAAGCTCCGGGAATATGACAGTTGCCGAACAGTAACGAAGATTTCTATGCGCATTATTACTTTTGTAGTACTGTACATATATTAAATGTTTTAGTATTATAAATATGTCGTTAAATAATTCAATTTTCAACGTCGTTCCGGACTCAAATACAATACTCTTACCTACCATACTTCTTAACCATTGAATTATTAAGTGGAATTCATCCTTATAATTTTCTTACCACGCAATAAAACTACAGGGTGTAATTTTAACAGATTTAAAATAATTTTTTTTTTCTCTCCAAATCATGAAATGTTTTCTTTTGAGTTAAATTTTATATCTTCAGTTAATACTGAAGATGTAAGAGAAAGAGAAGATGTAAGAGAAGAGTATTTTTCCTTCAAGTTAAAAAATTCCAGCCTGTATATTCTGAACTGCTTTGAGAATAAATAATATCTATTATTATAATTTTATTTCTACAAGAAAAGCGTACAATTTCTTCATACGGAAGCCAGATTAAATACAATATTATCTTGAAACGGTGTGAACATCGCTGATAATGTTATCATTTCCTGTATGAATACATTTGCGAAATTATCTTTAGTACTTTGTACTTATTATTTAAATTACCTATTAATTGTTATATTTAATTGTATGTATCAGCAATATTCCCGCTTTTATGGGTTACTAGCTGCGCTCCGCGGTTTTACCCGCAGTGCTCCGCTCCCGTTGGTCTTAGCGTGATGATATATAAATATTATAGCCTATAACCTTCCTCGATAAATGGGCTATCTAACACAGAAATAATTTTTCAAATCGGACCAGTAGTTCCTGAGATTAGCGCGTTCAAACAAAAAAACAAACTTCAGCTTTATAATATTAAGATAGTAAAGATTTTATCATTTATGTATCAGCAATATTTCCGCATTTATCGAAATCGGTCCACCCGTTCACGCGTGATGCCGCGACCAAGGAAAACGGGTTTCATTTTTGTATAATATATAGATTTAACATAAATAAGTGCTGTGGTTCGACATTCGATCAACATTTCAAAAATGGAGGTTCTCTTTTCACACGTAGTTTATTTCTTGTTATATTTAAATATGGAATGCACTTATAAAGAAAACATTTGCGCAACCTCGTAACTTATTCACGCGTGACGAAATAAAATCTAGTTACAATCAAAATGTTTTAAGATTAACGTTAATGTGTTAAGGGGAGGCACCCTTATCTTAAGGGCGCATACGCCAATAGTTTCGGTAGCTACGATAATCCGTCTGCCCTTCTGTAGAAATTGACAGAAAAAATTAATGGCTCTATGGTCTGGTTGAATATATCTAATCTGTGGCACGGTTGTGCTTTTTACATCTGTGCTAAATTTGATATTGTTTTTCTCTTTTTGATTGATATTAGGTAAGCATAGTTTACAGGAAAAAATAGTTTTGTACTAACCATGCCGCGCAGTTTCACGGACGAACCCTCGAGCAAATGCAAGTACATACTTATTTCTAAAGCAAAAGTATTATTCTGGTACGTTAGCTACTTCAATGCAAAGTATCATCAAAATTTGTTTAGTGGATTTTGCTGGAAAGAGTATCATACATCCATCCTTTATAATAAGTAGCTAAAAACTTTCATTTCAATTCCACGATTGTTCTACCACACGTATTACTTACAATTCCATCTATTACGCAACAGCTTTCACAAATAACCGCCCCATAGTTCACACAAACAGCCAATAATTTATTAGATAAATTTCAATTTACCAACAATTCTGTTATCACACCCCTACATTAGTGCTAATAAAATCATTCCATTCAATAACCGACCCTAATTGAATAGCTTAAGGTCGAGAATGTATATTAGCGTACCCTTAAAATTACCCTTAGGGCTGTGTTGCACACAATTTATGTGTTAACATGATTTATGAGTTGGCAACCCTCGTTTCAGTGGGTGTGAAATATAGCCTGTATTTGCAATGTATATTTATATAACTTCCTTATGTATTAAGAAAGATATATTGAACTATGTACTTTTGAACTATTACTTAGTCTCGCACTAAGTAATAGTTCATGTTCTAAAAATTATATTTCTACGAACTTTTATAAGTAAAATAGATAATATTTTGAGTATTTATAACAGATAACAAATTCTATTAAGAATATGCTTAAATTTTATTTATACTAGATAACAGCACACCCTGTATTGGACAATATAACACCATACTATTAGTAACAAATCTACAAATAGTATCATTAGCAACTCTTTATTTATTTCTAAAGAAAAATAAGGCAGCTTCTTTTGATACAAAATACTTTGAAATTATTAATATTTATCTGTTACATATCTATAACTCGATCTAGATTCAGCAAATTGCATTCTCTCATCTGCAGATCTTATAACTTCTTAAACCAATAACAACCAATTATACACAATATGTTCCCTCATGATATATTTGCGATCAGATTAAGTTCCCAAATGAATAGCGCATGCATCATTAAATTTATCTCCGCCCATCATTATACATCAAAATGCTCCTAATTAGAGCAAACATCTAAAACAAACGTTTGCGCGCCATTACGAGCCCCTGTCAATTTGACAGTTGACGTTCCCGCGATTTCTTTTTTTTTAAGAGTTGCCAGTAGTGAAAACTCCTTTCTATAAGGGTGAATTTGACAATGACGCAGCTGTGTTCCCCTCGGATATTTTACACATCATTAAAAAGGATGCGTCGGAGACCCCTGGGGTCAAATAGCGTGAAAAACGGGAAAATAACAAGCGTTGCATACCGGTTGTGGTATGTTTGTATTGCAGACACGTGCTGATGGCTAATTCAGAGGAGCCACTTTTGTTAAATGCAAGAATGAATAAATGAAACTGTTTGAAATTCTGTAATATGATGGTATGCTTCTAACTTATAAACTAGGTTTTAAGTGTAGATAGGATTGCCTATATTATAACAGAAGCTATGTAAAATGTAGTAGGGAAGAATAGGTTTCTAGCTACACCAATATAACATACAAAGAAGCCTTCGGAATAAATTTGTTACGGTACTCATCCAATCAATGAATACAGATTAAAAATGTAGATATATATTCAATATATGTTACATAATATAATCAATACCGTGACATGCGCTAACCATAAGACCACCTCAAGTGCGCTTCAAAGAAATGCGTAACCAAAATCATTGGTTCAAGCTTAGATGTTATCATGGCATCTACCGCACCTTTAAAATGATCGGCGTCGTAACAAGATACTACACGAATACACCATTAGGAGTCATAGACAAGCCAGCATAAACAAGCTACTAGCCCTATCGAAAATCAGCCTCAGATAATATCAGAGCCCACGCTAAAAAAGAAAAAAGACCGCCATGTCATGAGGATTAACGCTCAAGCCCCCATTGTTAACGATGACAATTCGAACGCATCTGTCCCGCTCTATCCTTCACGGAACGCTCGCGACGGAACGAGACAGATGTCTGTCTATTTATTTTCACTTTTCTATGGATAGGTAATGTGACAGTTTTCGTATGAAATGTTTGTTTGGATTTCAATGGGGACGGTTTCGGACTAGTTTCGAATGAACGTTGTATTATTTTATTTTAATCCGTAAGCGAGAGCGCGATTGAAAAGTCTAATAACAATTTTTCGCCCCAGCTGAGTTTGGTTTGACGGTCGAATTAAAATTTTGACGTTCGCGTCACCGATCTTTTGTTCGGTTGAAATTAATTTGATATTATTAAATAGCGTTACATGATAATGAAAAAACGTTCAAGTTATAAAAGAAAATGTTAAAACTTATTTCTTGAAAATAGGTCATTTTAAATTTTATTTCTATAAGATAGTAGTTTTTTCTATAGGTAATTAAGGAGGTACCTTCTGCCTAGCAGATAAAAATTGTTACTTACTTTACTGAAATCAAGATTTTAGTTTAACTCCTGTTCACATTTCAGAACAATGTGTAAGAATTTATTCAGATTTACTTCCTTATTTCAAACAAACAAAAAAATTCATATGAATTTAACATTTTTCATTGGACATTTACCTACGTTCTAAAATTACAATCGAAAATAGAAACATTTCATTTATGGCACGGATTTGTGTCTATGTCTAACATAAAGAGACTAAGCAATTAATCATTTAATTTTCTCTAACAACTCATTTAATCAAGTCTTACAAATGTTTAACGTAATATAAACTTGACAAATGGCGGGCTAGTGTTTTTCTATAGGGATTACATATCTGTGGCACGCTTTATACTCTGTGTTTGTTTTTCAACATGATTTACGCGGGAATTCTTGACATTTTAAATTTAAACAATGGCATTCTACACGGTGATTATTGTTTTAATTGATTGTTTTTTAAATTGTTCAATTAAAAATGTAGACTTCATGGTCGGTTGGACTAGATTTTATACGCGCATCGTAGTTCGAAGTAACTTTTCATGAGAAAAAATGTACCTACTCTGATAAATTAGCTATAAGTTAATGATATTTATTACAGACAAAGATATTAATATACTTTTCTATTTACTTTCGGACGTATAAAACATCGGAAACAGCGTAAGTTTTTAGATTACTTATTAATTATTAGAAGCAGTCACATAGTTTTTAGAATTATGTGACTGCTTCTTATTCAAAATCCATCCCCGTGTTTTGTCCAATTTTCGTTTTCACAAGAAGGCTTATAAGTATTTATTATAATATTAGAGAGAAATAATTTAAGAATTAGGATCTAAATACATATTATATAGGTATAGGTATAAGTAATATTGTAAGTGATACATAGCGTAGGTATATATTCCATAAAAGAAAGGAAAGACAAAGAAAGATATGGAAACACTGTAACAGTAAAACAAAATGACACAAAATACATTTTAAAGCCTTTCCACAAACTTGGCAATTACATTTACCAATATAAAGATTAATGACAAATTTTATGACGCATTAAATTTTATTAATGGCCCTCGTTAATTAATTTGACATATTATAATACTTAATAAAAGCAACGGAACTGTTAAATTACTCAGTATGAAATATTATCTTAAATTAAGGTTTTTTACTTTTGATTTAGATAAATGAACTGTGTAGGCGTAAACATAAAATTTCGGAATAAACAGTATGTTCCATTCCAGATAATATTTTAATATATTTGTTTACATTTATTATTATTCAGTTATAAATATATTTTAACCTAGCTTTACAATTTTTTAATTCTTTTAATTAATGTTCATTAGACTAGTCACTAGAAGGTCTAATTAAATAAAGCTTATTTTAAACTTTTTCCTTTACCCTTTTTTAAACAAGTTAGGCACCTATGTGTACTTAGTAGTGGGAATTAAAAAAACAAGTCGCTCGGAAAAACATTTTCACATAAAAAAATGTAATCCAATTCAGTGCAGCCATTCCATAGCTATGCGCGTACATACATATATAAATATTTTAAAGATTAATTTTTATTTAATTACAGTACTATTATAATGTTTTAAATCACTTGCAATAAAGTTCCCACATAACCTGTTTATTACATGTATTCACACGTCGCGAACTGATGCGAACAAAATATTAATTAACTTGTCAAAGCTGTCTGTGGTTTTTGAAGCTAGATTTTAGATTATTTATTAGGAACTAGGTTTCCGCCCGCGGCTTCGCCCGCGCAGTCAAAGAAAAACCCGCATAGTTCCCGTTCCCGTGGGATTTCCGGGATTGCGTCATTTTCCCGGGATAAAATATAGTCTAAAGTAGCCTATGTCCTTTCTCAGGTTTCAAAATATCTCCATACAAAATTTCATGAAAATTGGTTCAGTAGTTTAGGCGTGATTGAGTAACAGACAGACAGACAGAGTTACTTTCGCATTTATAATATTAGTATGGATTTATTTATGCCACTGTTTATTATAAACTGCATAGTAACACTGCTTAAAAAGTATAATTGATAAACAATCTATACTAATATGGAGCTGAAGTATTTGTTTGTTTAAACGAGCAAATCTCCTTACTGGTTTCAGTTCAGTTTAGTTTAATTTACTTTTTAATTAAAGCTTTTGCTTTTTTAATCTACAAAAGTCGAAGGAAGTTGCAATGCTATGATCATGTATTTTATTATGATAGAATAGTCAAACATATAGAAATACATAGAGATTGTTATTATAGCTCCTATATTATAATTTAAACGTTTGTAAAAAGCTATATTCACCTATTGTTCCGCTCATAATCCACCAAATAGCAATCAAAGTTTTCAAATACAACCTCTCTTACTACTATATATTCCTACTACGATAAACTATAGGTATAATATTAAAAATGCGAAAGTTTGTGAAGATGTGTATGTATGTGTTTGTTACTCTTCTCACGCAAATACTACTGAACCGATTACAATGAAATTTAGCACACATATAGAAGGTAACTTGGATTAGCACATAGGATAGGTTTTATCCCGGAAATCCTACGGGAACGGGAACTATGCGGGTTTTTCTTTGAAAAGGCGTTCGAATCCGCGGGCGTAAAGCTAGTGTTATATAAAACTAGCTGCTCCGCGCGGTTTCACCCCCGTGGCTCCACTCCTGTTGGTCGTAGCGTGATGATATATATAGCCTATAACCTTCCTCGATAATTGGGCTATCTAACACCGAAAGAATTTTTCAAATCGGACCAGTAGTTCCCGAGATTAGCGCGTTCAAACAAACAAACAAACAAACTCTTCAGCTTTATAATATTAGTATAGATAATTACATAAAATAAGTCTAAAATACCCCATTTTACAGGCGTGAACCCCAGAAAGCAAAGGCGAGAGCGTACCACATTCACCCGGGCACAACTAGATGTGCTCGAAGCACTCTTCGGGAAGACGAGATATCCTGACATCTTCATGAGGGAGGAGGTCGCTTTGAAGATTAACCTGCCGGAGTCGAGGGTTCAGGTATGTTAAATTAAGTAAAGTGTAAGTGAAGTCCGTGACCCCTATTGGGGTAAGGGGCAGATGCATACATCTGTTTCACTGATCGATTTTCTTTAGGGACTAGTAAGAGATCAGCCTTCTGTGTCGTGCCAGACCGAGACTTTTTTTTTTCTTCGTCTCCATCGGGAATCGAACTCAGGACCCCTCGGTTCTACGCTCACGCGTCAACCACTGTACCAAGGAGGCGGTCTCTTACTTCTTATGTTAAATTAATTGCTAATAAAATTACATGGTCGATAGGTAAATTATCTCTATTAAAATGTATCATATCATGAAAAAAGAAGCGAAGAAAGAAAGATAACAATACCTCAATATATAAAATAAATAAAAATGAATCACCAAATGTTGGTAAGCACATAACTCGAGAACGGCTGAACCGATTTCGTTAATTCTTTTTTATAATATTCCTTGAAGTACGAGGATGTTCTCATGGAGAGAAAACGTAAACATGTACCACGGGCGATGCCGGGGCGGACCGCTAGTGTAGTATAAAACTAAGCCGCTTTCCAATTTATCTGTCCCTAGCTTAGATTTAAGACCACGCAGTGTATTTTGATGGTGTTTATTAATAAACATAATGGTCCTAAGGATACGAAAAACCTCATCAAAACCAGTTTCTTAGTTTTATTATAGATCTAAGCATACAGAGACGAACAGACAGCGGCTTTGTTTTATACTATGCAGTTATTTAATAGAATTCTCTCAAATAAATTATATGCAATTTTAGATACATAAAAATTAACCATATCTACATACATACAAAATCACTTGTCTTGTTGTGTCATCCATATTAATTATTGTTATAATGACCATTATAAATGTCTTGAGATATCTAAATATATTCAAATTATTTAATAACTCTGTTCAATTAATTCAAAATTAACATAATCTGTAAATATGAAAGTGATATAAAATTTATTTCAATTAAATAAATTATTATAATCCGTAAATAAATATGTTTCAATTATTTTAATGTGATTAATGTGAAATTAGGATTTATTGATGCAAAATTAATTATGTTTTAAGATACGGTAGATACTAGTAATTATTTATTTATTTATAAGTTTTAGAAATATAAGAAGCCTGAAGCACTGTAATGAAGTCGTGGTTCTTTTAGAAAATTTTATCGCTTTTATTTCAACGTTTACAGGTTAAATTAAAATAAAATTTTATTTCTAAGTACCTACATTAATGTTATAGCATGTCATTAAAAATCTGGATTACGAATGAAGAGTTTACGGCATATAATATATAAATCGAACTGAGGATCTCCTCTTTTATAATATTTACAATGTTTTAAATACATTAATGTTATAAAATAGGTACATTAATCATACTATAATTTTTATTTTACAAAGAAAACGCAACTTACAACGCAAAACAAAAGCAATAATACGTGAAATTTGTATGATGTTTGTTCAATAAATGAACCACATTCCGTTGAGAACTTTTCAGTTTTCAAGTCTTAAGTCATAGTGCTAAATGGAAATAGCTAAAAATCAAAGTTAATTCCCACATTTTCTTTTATTCCATTTACGAACACGACTCTCGCATTAACGAACCAATCGAATTACGTTCCAAATTTGAAATTTGAAAATCGAATCCGCACTCCATTGTTCGACAGAACGTTAAACATGATGAGATCGTTCATTTCGCTTCGAGACTTCAAAGAGAGCGGACGTAATGTAATGGTGCGCTCTGTTTATTTGATTTAAACGCCTTTTATTTGATAATTGAATTATCCATTAGGGTTATACGCAACTGTTATGATTTATCATAATATTATCTTAATGAATGTCAAAAGGTTTTTTATTTGTTAATTAACAATTTTATACTATAACCAATTGAATCACGCACCATCGCCTGCTATCATAAGAAATATTCCATCCCAATTTTTGCTATAGATTTCATCGGTTCTCCGCTCCGCTTTTCAGTTCGTACTGCTATAGTATACCTATGTAGTTGACAGTTGATACTTTATACACAAACAAACAATCTCTTCAGCTTTATATTTATAGTTTTAAACGCACCTTGTAGTCGACTATTAAGTCATGGATATAATCCATCTCTAATATGATATTAATTTTAATTATTGTCATTTATATCTACTGCTTATACTATAACCACTGTATTTCATTTTTCAGTTTGGAAAACTAACTTACATGTACTTTATATTAATCATAACGTTTTTATCCAGTCTTCGCAATAGAACCTCAGTTATAGTCAACTAATCTCCCTCATGACTATTTACAATCCTTATCACTCCATCTTTGAACTAATTTCCTTGATATCATCTAGTTAGGGTTAGTATAATTGGATTATTTCGATCTCTGCAAGAGATACGGTTAATGAGGACGTGCTTGTGACCTTTGTATTCTTATTTATATTCATTACTAGCTGCTCCACGCGGTTTCACCCCCGTAGCTCCACACCTGTTAGCCGTAGCATGATGATATATTCTTCCTCGATAAATCTAACACTGAAAGAATTTTTCAAATCGGACCAGTAGTTCCCGAGATTAGCGCGTTCAAACAAACAAACAAACTCTTCAGCTTTATAATATTAGCACAGACTAATAATAATATACTACGTATACAAATATTAGTATAGATTTTTAATTGATATTTTCAATGTCTTATAGTGGTATGGTAATGTTAACAGGCCATAAGACCATAGTTCATGATTAATATTTTTTATTTTCAAATTTGTAAACCGTTATATTTAATTATAGTTCTAAAGAAATCATAAAAGCTATTTGAAAATCACTGGTAATGTATAAAAAATAACCCATGTTTAGTAACTTTTACCGACGCTTTCTAAGCGACGGAAGGTTCTCTCTTAGTCGTTTATTTTTAGTTTTCTTTCATAGCAAACCATACACAGTTACTATTTAGTATCAACACTAAAGATAAAACGATATTAATTATGACTAGCCCTAGGCATATTAATGTAATTCATTTGTACATCCTGTGTTGCTAATATACAGGGTGTCCCACTATTGGTATACTAAGCGCGAAGAGACTTGTAGTTTTGCATACACTGATCACTTAAAAAATACAACAACAAAATTACGTCAAAATTTTTTTGCTAAATTTTTCCTGAAAATCCATGTTTTCTTCTCTAGCTTCGCGCAGCTGGCATATACCGCTTCGCTATAATGTGAGCATTTTGTCTATGAAAACATAATCTTAAACGATAGCTCACGTGCTGGTGGTAAAGTTGGGCGGGTTGCTTGTTATGGGTGTACACTGTACACATAGAGTTTTAAGAATTCATCTATTTGAAAAAAAAATGCGTCTGGAATTTTATAAGTATTTTTTACAAACTCAGCGTATGCAAAACTATAACCTCCTTTGAGCTTAGTATACCAACAGTGGGACACCCTGTATATAGAACCTGATTATGCGGATTGCATTACATTCAATATCCTTCAACTTCTATTAAAAAATAAGGAAAACTCTAAAATATTTAAAATACTCTTCCAAGCGATAGAATCTTTGCATTTGTAACGTAATTGTTTCGTATAATTATTATTAGCGAATGAGACAGACAAACAGAAACAAAATATTTTTAAGATAGACATTTCATTGCTCTCTTATTGTCACGAAATCTTCACATACGCATTACGCATACATAGTACACTAGCTGCCCCGCGCGGTTTCACCCCCGTGGCTCCACTCCTGTTGGTCGTAGCGTGATGATATATTATACCCTATAGCCTTCCTCGATAAATGAGCTATCTAACACCGAAAGAATTTTTCAAATTGGACCAATTGTTCCCGAGATTAGCGCGTTCAAACAAACAAACAAACTCAGCTTTATAATATTAGTATAGATTATCAATAAGAATCCTTTAAAAACACCGCTTTCTATTTACATATTATATGATTTTAAAAATCATTCCTATACCATTAACCATGGTCTATTCATATAAAAGAAACAGTTGAAAAATGCAAGCCCAGCACGTTATCACGTGACTGTATACGAAGTAGTCGGATTAACTCCCCCCAGTAATGAATGAGTTAATAAGTTTTATGAAAAAGAGCAAAGAATGAATGGCCTTTGTTATAGTAACAGATGCAAGCGGCCATTTTGTTGATAATTATAATATGTATGGGTGTATGTGAATTCAATATTGGTTGGAAAGAATTGTTGCAAATTATGGAGTATGGTGATTTTCGTTTTGTTGTTAAATGTTATATTATTTACAAATAATTAATAAAGGATATAATATCCAGCTTAATAATATAAATTCATACTTTGTTTTGCTGCTACATAAAACAGATAGATAGACAGACGGTCGACGGACAACGAAGATATCCTATAAGGGTGCCGTCTTTTCCTTTAGACGTTCGGAATTTTAAGGCCGCTTATACACGCACGGTTTTTCGCCGTGAAAATCTGCGGTTAATTTGCTGTGCCTACAGGCACGGTCGTCATGTGTTGTATGGATCAATATGGAAGCTTGTAGACGTGCCACGTACGAATTAACCGTAGATTTTCACGGCGAAATACCGTGCGTGTATAAGAGGCCTAAAATACTTATTGTACCTACCTATAACAATGATAACGCAATAAACTGCTGAACTAAAACAAATATATTAGTCTGCATTGTATCTATGTTCGAAAATAAAATGATATCAGTCTGCAAGATATCAATCACTTTCATCAATCATTAGTTTTATTGTAGATAATAATTAATATGATGAAATTTTTGATATAAAAGATAAATAGGTACAACATAATAAAAATAATACTCAAAAGATGTATATTATAATCATAGAGCGTATAAGCATGGGGACGAATTGTAAATAAAACTAATAGAAAACAATGACTCTATTATACTAGTAGACGCGGCATACGGCAACATCATTGCACTAAAAAACAGCGTAATTAATACATACCTACTTACTAACGCATTATCACCAATACAGTTGTTCTCTCTTTCACTCTCACGCACGAGACATAATAAATGTCTCACTCATGTACTTCGTAATAACAACTGCCGATTAAAATATAAAAAGAACGTGCAGCCACGACGCTGAATGGTGCGTGACTAAGTGAAACTCGGGCACTTAGCTGAGCTTTTTCTTGCCAAAATAGAGAGCGGGTAACGTATCTAGCTTTTTTATATATCATAGATAGAAAAGCGTTATTTGCATGCCTTATGTAATTCTTTAAGTAAGCCAATAAAAATTACTAATACAACTGTACTAGGAATTAGAATCATTAGCTGAAAATATATTTAACGATACCAAAAAGACGATTTAATATTTGAACAATTTAAATATCCTGCACGACATAATTCTCTATACATAATAAATATTATGAATTAAATTCCATATTTTCTCATTCTTAATATTTATACGCATTTTGTAATAAAATGTAACGAACAGATGGCTCACACGTAATAGGGAGTAATTGCAGTGTATACAATATCCCTGTTTATTTTGCGGCTTATTTGTGAATTATATCGCCTACCACTAACCAATTTATATTAGGATTGTTAGATGAATCTACATGTTTATTATTCTTATTTCTTATTGAATAATATGAAGTTAATAAATTAGTTACAAAAAATGTTCTTTAAATAAAAACTTGCTTCTGAACAAAATATCAAGAAATTCACTGTCTTACCACAAAAAACTTAAGACAGGGTTAACTTTAAGCGCGGGTTCTCTTTAATCTGGTTTTGTCGTATTTCACATAGACAACTATTAAAGTGACAGATCCCTGCACCTGGTTTAAAGTTAGACTGTCTTTAAGTTGTTAAGTGATAACATTATAAATCTGGTGTTATGTCATTGACAAATTATAGATTTAGAAAGACAACAATATTATGTGTTGTAGTTCAATTATAAACAGTCTGTATTTTTCGGTATACATACATAAATTATAAAATAACTTCCTTAATATATAGAAAATAAAAACCTCTGTATGTTTGTTGTAAAATAATATTTTATTTACAGGTCTGGTTCAAAAACCGCCGCGCGAAATGTCGGCAACAACTCCAGCAACAAACAAACACGCAGATATCCAGCAAATCCTCCTCCGGTTCCAAGACAATATCGTCCACGAACGCGATAAAAAGCAGCAATTCCTCCTCAAAGATATCCACATCCAAATCCTTAACTAGTTCGAGCTCCACGACACAAAACACGTCGAGTATCACGACGTCATCACCGAACCTACCCATAACCCCAACAACTTCAGTCAGCCCACCAATCAATGTAATCTGTAAGAAGGAAAGCGCTCCATCCAACTACGACTCGTCTCCTTTAAACAAGAACCTATCACTCCATCATTACAATTCGAACGACTTAAGAATCAGCGGGAAGGACTCTTCCCCCTCAGATACGTTATCCAACGTCCACTCTTATGGTGTGACTCCGAAACAGGAGTTATATTCGAGCCCAAAAAGACTGGACTATTCGAGTAAAGTCGATTATTCGGAGAAGTCGTTCGGCAGTAACCTAGTTAAGGACCAGTATAGCTCCCGTTTGACTGGCAACCTGACTCCGTTAGGATCTAATTCCTCGATAATGACTACGCCCTCGCCCCCCATAACTCCGCAGAGCCTGAACGGGCCGGGGAATGTGTATCACCCGGACAGCTACAATAGCTTCCATTGGCCCGGCAGCTCGGATTATATACGAAGTTATTCGAGCTCGCACCACCATCAGGGATACGGGCAGAGCGCGTACAATTCGCCGTATTATCCTAGTCAGGTAAGATATTGATGTTAACTTCCTATTTGATAGTAACATTCTCGTGAATTGCTGTAAATCTTTATAGAAATCTCATAAAATTTCACTTTGGTATACTTCGTTAGTTAACTAATAACATAATTTATCAGTAGCTTAACCCTAATCTTTCTTTGTAGAATTGCTTACAGCGTCAAAAGATAGTCAAATAAGTTCTTTAACAACACAATATAAATATTTCGATATCTTTATTAAATAACCTATTCCTACATCTCTATCCATCCAATGTTGTATTACACACAATTGTCCCAAACACAAACAAACAGCCTTATCCTAAATAAACACACACCAAGAGAAATAGCCACACAAACTAACAAACACCTCTTCCAGATGGAGTACTTCAACGGCGCCTCAGTGAACCAGTCCCACGGCAGCCACGGCCA
>CAJQZM010035174.1:0-82911 GCA_907164665.1 Colias nastes
AGCCTGTACCTGAGCGCGCCTCAGCAGCTTAACCGCGATGCACCGACCAACTGGCAGTACAGCGCCGGGGGTATCGTGGTGCTTATCTCTGCGCTGCTGGTGCTGATCTTCGGTATCTATCCGCAGCCGCTGATTGATATCGTGCAGCGAGCGATGCCGCTGATGTAAGGTAAAAGCAAAAAGGCAACGAAAGTTGCCTTTTTTAATGTTTGCACCCTCTCCCCGTGGGAGAGGGTTGGGGTGAGGGCACCAGCCCGCACGTAACGAAAAAAACCGACTAAGCCAGCTGCTTCCGGCTAATCAACGGCCCGTCAATCTTCTTCATCGAGCGGTCCAGCACTTCCTCAATCACTGACGACAGCTCGTTCAGCTCAAACTTCGCCACGTAGCCGTCGGCCTTCACCTTGCGAATATGGTCTTCGTTGGCGTTGCCGGACAGAGACGAGTGGATCACCACCGGAATATCCTTCAGGAACGGATCGGTTTTGATTTTGCGCGTCAGCGTAAAGCCGTCCATCTCCGGCATTTCGAGGTCGGTCAGCACCAGTGCAATTTTATCGGTGATGGGAACCCCTTCAGCCTGCGCCTGTGCCGCCAGTACGCCAATTTTCTCCCATGCGTCTTTACCGGTAATGTGCAGCTGCGCGGGGATTTCCATCGCCTGCAGGCCTTTCTCCAGCATCGAGCGCGCCACTTTGGAATCTTCCGCAACAATCGCGACCGAGCCCGGCTTGATATTGAATTTGGTGGTTTTCAGATTGGTCGCGTGCAGATCGTGGTTAGCCGGGGTGATGTCGTACAGGATCTGCTCAACGTCCAGCACCATCGCCAGATCGTTGGTATCGGTCTTCTCGTCAAGACAGGCGATGCTGGTGATGTAGCGCCCGCTGACGGCGGTTTCGGCCGCATGAACCTGTTTCCAGTCCAGACGCATGATGTTCTCAACGGACTCCACGGCAAACGCCTGCACGCTGCGGGCGTATTCGGTGATCAGCAGAATGTTCAGTCCGGTCGTCGGCTTGCATCCGGCCACGGCGGCCAGGTCAATCACCGGGATCACCTGGTCGCGAATGTTCACCATCCCCATCAGCGGAGACTTCATGCCCGCAGGTTTGGTGAACGCCGGCATCGGCACAATTTCGCGCAGCTTGAACACGTTAATGCCAAACAGCTCGGACTTATTTTCGTTCAGAGAGGTGCCAAGACGGAACAGCAACAGTTCAAAACGGTTCGACAGGGTCAGATTCGCCCTGTCATCAATATCTTTCTGGAAATTATCCATTCTACCCTCAAGAGAAATGCTGACCTTTTAATCGTTATCGGCATCCTGAGGGAAAAATGAAGGACTAAACGCTGACCTGAGTGAAATCTTCCGCCAGCTCACACGCCGGGAACAGGTGACGGCACTCTGCCAGCAGGCTTGCACATCCCCGCGCGTCGTAGCGCGAGCTAACGTGAGTGACGATCAATCTCCCGACGCCCGCGTCACGGGCAAGCTGCGCCGCCTGACGCGTCGAGCTATGGCCCCGGCTGTTGGCTTTCTCTTCCATCGCCGTTTCAAGCGTCGCTTCATGCACCATCACATCTACGCCCTGTGCAAGCAGATGGGCGGAAGGGCACGGCGCGGTATCGCCAAAGATCGCCAGCTTTTTCCCCGGCTGCGGCGCCGCGAGGTAGTGCTGACCGTTCACCACGCGCCCGTCTTCCAGCGTGACGGTCTCTCCCTGCTTAAGACGCTGGAACAGCGGGCCGGGCTTTATACCGTCAGCGATGAGGGCCGCGGCGTCGAGCGCGCCGGGTTTGTCGTGCTCTTCAATGCGATAGCCGTAACACTCAACCGGGTGATTAAGCGGCTGAGCGGTGACGGTATACGCGCCATCGTCGAAGACCAGACCTTCGGCGATCTCCACCACGTCGAGCGGATAATCCGTCCACGAGCCGCTCAGGCGCAGCGTCGTTTCAACAAATTCCCGGATACCCGCCGGCCCGTAAATCGTCAGCGGGTTGGCATTACCGGCCATCGAGCGGCTGCAGAGCAGGCCGGGCAGGCCGAAAAGGTGGTCACCGTGCAGATGGGTAATAAAAATTTTATCCAGCTTGCCCGGATGATAAACGGTACGCAGCAGCTGGTGCTGCGTGCCTTCACCGCAGTCAAACAGCCACAGACCGCCGCGGGTGGGGTGATGAAGATCCAGCAGGATCGCCGTCACGTTTCGTGAGCGGGTTGGCACGCCAGCGGACGTACCCAGAAAAATCAGTTCCATAACGCCATCAGCCCTTTGCCGAACGGGGAGGGGTCTAGTATAACGTGATGAACCCCAGTAAGGAGACAGACATGATCCAGTGGCAAGATTTACACCATAGCGAACTCACCGTTCATTCACTGTATGCCCTGTTGAAGCTGCGTTGCGAAGTCTTTGTTGTTGAGCAAACCTGCCCGTATCAGGACATCGATGGCGATGACCTCGTCGGCGAGAACCGTCATATCCTCGGCTGGCGCGAAAACGAGCTGGTGGCGTATGCGAGGATTCTGAAAAGCGACGACGATTTCGAGCCGGTGGTGATTGGCCGCGTCATCATCAGCGATAAAGCGCGCGGTGAAAAACTGGGCTATCAGCTGATGGAGAAAACCCTGGCATCGTGCGAAAAACAGTGGCCAGACAAGGCGTTATACCTCGGCGCGCAGGCGCATCTTCAATCCTTTTACGGGCACTTTGGCTTTGCACCAGTGACGGATGTGTATGACGAAGATGGCATTCCGCATATCGGGATGGCGAGGGAAACGAAGCAGGCGTAATGGCGAGTCGTTGGCTATAGTTAGCGGACTGGTGTAACAACATGGAGAAAAATATGTCATTTCAATCCTGGGATACCCGTATCGACGACGACCTGGCCTTGCTGAGCGAGACGCTGGAAGAGGTGTTACGTTCGTCCGGCGACCCTGCCGATCAGAAATATATTGAGCTTAAAGCGCGTGCCGAAAAGGCATTGCATGAAGTGAAAAACCGCGTCAGCCATGCGTCTGATAATTACTATTACCGCGCGAAAAAAGCGGTATATCGTGCCGATGATTACGTGCATGAAAAACCGTGGCAAGGCATTGGCGCCGGTGCTGCCGTCGGGCTGGTACTGGGGCTGCTCTTAGCCCGTCGTTAACAGCGTTTTAAACGGTTAACCACTCCCTATACGTGGGTACTGATATTTCTTATGGTACCCCGTATAATACGAGGTTTTAACAGGGAGAGGTTCGCGTGCATTCGATATTCCTCGCGCTGGAGCAACTGCGCACACGGCTGGCGCAAGCGTTACCCGCAACACCCGGTTTACGTCATTTCGACGTCTCTTTCCCGTTAAACGATGCATTCGATCCCCTGGCCTGGCTGGGTGCTCAGCAATGCTATCCCCAATTTTACTGGCAGCAGCGTAGCGGCGATGAAGAGCTGGCCGCGCTGGGTGCTGTTATCCATTTTTCTTCTCTCGCGTTGGCCTCGGAGTTTTTGCAGAGGCAGCATGCAGCCAGCGATACCCGCATCTGCGGCCTGAACGCCTTTACCCCGGAAAAGGGCAGCCTGTTTTTACCGCGCCTGCTCTGGCGACGTTCAGGCGGCGTTGCCACCCTGCGCCTGCAGCTGTGGAGTGAATGTTCCCTTCAGGACGATGCACAGGTGGCACAGCGTTTTTTAGGCAGTCTTCAGGACGCCAAACCGATCCGTCCGCTGTCCGTTCAGGTGGAGCGCGAAACGCACCAGCCGCAAAAACCGGAATGGCTGCGCCTTATACGGCAGGCAACGGAGACTATTGCGCACGGTGAGTTTGAAAAAGTGGTTCTCGCCCGCGCCACCGATCTGCAATGCCATCAGCCGGTAAATGCCGTTGCCCTGATGGCAGCCAGCCGTGCGCTCAACCTGAACTGCTACCACTTCTGCATGGTTTTCGATGCCAGCAACGCGTTTCTGGGCTCTACGCCCGAGCGTCTGTGGCGTCGGCGCGGCACGTTGCTGCGCACCGAAGCGCTGGCAGGCACCGTCGCCAGCCACGCGGATGACGCTCAGGCCCGGCGTCTGGGCGACTGGCTGATGAAAGACGATAAAAATCAGCGTGAGAATATGCTGGTTGTAGAGGACATCTGCGAACGCTTGCAGCATCACACTCAAACCCTGGAGGTGCTGCCCGCGCAGGTCGTGCGGTTGCGGAAGGTGCAGCATCTGCGGCGCTGCATCTGGACCGAGCTCAAACACGCTGACGATGAACAGTGTCTGCATGTTCTGCAGCCGACGGCGGCGGTGGCCGGGCTACCGCGCCAGGCGGCGCGTGCGTTTATCCAGAATGTGGAACCTTTTGACCGCGAGTGGTATGCCGGATCGGCCGGGTATTTATCGCCTGAGCAAAGTGAATTCTGCGTGGCGCTGCGCTCTGCACGCGTCCACGGCGCGGCGCTGCGGCTCTACGCCGGGGCGGGGATCGTCAGCGGGTCTGACCCGGAACAGGAGTGGCAGGAGATAGAAAACAAAGCCGCCGGGCTGCGTTCTCTGCTCCTTAGGGATTAATACTGATTCGCGCATTCCCGATTCATATCAAAATTCCAAATTTTTCTATTATTTATACTGTGTCGCATTCTTGATACCGGACAAACTCATGTCAGTAAGTTCTTTTAACCGACGCTGGGCGACGGTGATCCTCGAAGCCCTGACCCGCCATGGCGTCAGGCACGTGTGTATTGCACCGGGCTCCCGCTCCACGCCGCTGACGCTGGCGGCGGCTGAAAACCGGGCCTTTATTCACCACACCCATTTTGACGAGCGCGGTCTGGGTCATCTGGCGTTAGGGCTGGCGAAAGCCAGCAACGCCCCCGTCGCGGTGATTGTCACCTCCGGAACCGCGGTAGCGAACCTCTATCCGGCGCTCATCGAAGCCGGGTTAACCGGTGAAAAACTGATCCTGCTGACGGCCGATCGTCCCCCTGAACTTATCGACTGCGGTGCCAATCAGGCGATCCGCCAGCCGGGTATTTTCGCATCTCATCCTTCCCAGACGGTCTCGTTGCCGCGTCCAACTCAGGATATTCCGGCAAGCTGGCTGGTTTCGACCCTTGACCACGCGATGGGCTCGCTGCGCAGCGGCGCGCTGCATATCAACTGCCCGTTTGCCGAGCCGCTCTACGGCGAACTGAATGACGCCGGTTTGGCCTGGCAGCAGCAGCTCGGCGACTGGTGGGAGAGCGAAAAACCCTGGCTGCGCGAGCAAACGCATCTTGAAAGCGAGAAACAGCGCGACTGGTTCTTCTGGCGGCAGAAGCGCGGCGTGGTGATTGCCGGTCGCATGAGCGCGGCTGAAGGCAAGCTGGTCGCCGAATGGGCGCAAACTCTCGGCTGGCCGTTGATTGGCGACGTGCTTTCCCAGACCGGTCAGCCGCTGCCGTGCGCCGATCTCTGGCTGGGTAATGCCAAAGCGGTCACCGAACTGGCGCAGGCGCAGATTGTGGTCCAGATCGGCTCCAGCCTCACCGGGAAGCGTCTGTTGCAGTGGCAGGCTACCTGCACACCGGAAGAGTACTGGCTGGTGGATCCGCTGGAGGGGCGGCTCGACCCGGCGCACCATCGCGGTCGTCGTCTGGTGAGCGAGATTGATAGCTGGCTGGAACTGCATCCGGCAGAAAAGCGTAAACCCTGGGCGGTGGCGATCCCGGAACTCTCGCGCCAGGCGTGGGAGCTCACCAACGCGCAGTGCGAAGGTTTTGGTGAAGCAGAGCTGGCGCACCGTATTCGCCACTATCTTCCCGAGCAGGGGCAGCTGTTTGTCGGCAACAGCCTGGTAGTCCGCCTCATTGATGCCTTCTCTAAGCTGCCCGCAGGCTATCCGGTTTACAGCAACCGCGGAGCCAGCGGCATCGATGGGCTGATTTCCACGGCGGCAGGCGTGCAGCGCGCCAGTGCGAAATCGACGCTGGCGATTGTGGGCGACCTCTCTGCACTGTATGACCTCAACGCGCTGGCGCTGCTGCGTCAGGTCTCCGCGCCCTTTGTGCTGATTGTGGTGAACAACAACGGCGGGCAGATTTTCTCCCTGCTGCCGACGCCGCAGAGCGAGCGCGAACGCTTCTACCTGATGCCGCAAAACGTGCAGTTCGAGCATGCCGCCGCCATGTTCAGCCTCAAGTATCATCGTCCTGAAAACTGGGAACAGCTGGATACGGCGTTAAGCAGCGCCTGGCGGCAGCCGGGCACCACGCTTATTGAGCTGGTGGTGAACGATGCTGACGGCGCGCAGAAGCTGCAAAATCTACTGGCGCAGGTGAGCCACCTGTGACCCTGGCTGGCGTGCAGCATAACGGTAAGCCGGGTTACCCCTGGCTGGTCTTTCTGCACGGGTTTTCCGGCGATTGCCGCGAGTGGCAGGCTGTCGGGGAGTCTTTGCGCGATTATCCCCGGCTGTATCTCGACCTGCCGGGACACGGCGAATCTGCCGGTGTCAGCGTCGCCGGGTTTAACGTTCTCAGCGATTTGCTCGCCAGCACCTTACTTAGTTACAACATACTTAACTACTGGCTGGTGGGGTACTCTCTCGGCGGCCGCATTGCGATGTTTCAGGCTTGCCAGCAGCCAAAGGGCTTATGCGGCATTGTCGTTGAAGGCGGTCATCCCGGGCTGCAGGATGCGGGCTCGCGAGAGGCGCGGCTGGCGTCCGATCGCCGCTGGGCGACGCGTTTTCGTACTGAACCCCTCCCTGACGTCTTTGCCGACTGGTACCAACAGCCGGTGTTTGCTTCTCTTACGGATGCGCAGCGCGGCGAACTGATTGCCCTGCGTAGCCGAAACAACGGCGCGAATCTGGCGGCAATACTTGAGGCCACATCGCTGGCCGTGCAGCCCGACCTGCGTTCTGCGCTGAGCGCGTACAACGCCCCTTTTTATTATCTCTATGGCGAACGTGACGAGAAGTTTGCGGCCATCGCCGCCGAACTGAACGCCGAACGCCACGTTATTCCTCACGCCGGACACAACGCCCACCGGGAAAACCCCGGCGCGGTCGCCGCGAGTCTGGCTCAGATACTGCGTCTTCGAACAAAGGACACTCTATGATCTATCCTGATGAACACATGCTTTACGCCCCGGTTGAATGGCAGGACTGCTCCGAAGGCTACACCGACATTCGTTACCACAAGTCCACCGACGGCATCGCCAAAATCACCATCAATCGTCCGCAGGTACGCAACGCGTTCCGTCCGCTGACCGTGAAAGAGATGATTCAGGCGCTGGCCGACGCGCGCTATGACGACAACATCGGCGTGATTGTCCTGACCGGTGAAGGTGACAAAGCGTTCTGCTCCGGCGGCGATCAGAAAGTGCGTGGCGACTACGGCGGATACCAGGATGATGCGGGAACGCACCACCTGAACGTCCTCGATTTCCAGCGCCAGATCCGTACCTGTCCAAAACCGGTTGTCGCGATGGTGGCGGGTTACTCCATCGGCGGCGGCCACGTGCTGCACATGATGTGCGACCTGACCATTGCCGCTGAAAATGCAATCTTTGGCCAGACTGGCCCAAAAGTCGGCTCCTTCGACGGCGGCTGGGGTGCGTCCTACATGGCACGCATCGTTGGGCAGAAAAAAGCGCGTGAAATCTGGTTCCTGTGCCGTCAGTACAACGCGCAGGAAGCGCTGGATATGGGGCTTGTGAATACCGTAGTGCCAATTGCCGATCTCGAAAAAGAGACTGTGCGCTGGTGCCGCGAAATGCTGCAAAACAGCCCGATGGCGCTGCGCTGCCTGAAGGCGGCCCTCAACGCCGACTGTGATGGACAGGCGGGTCTGCAGGAGCTGGCGGGTAACGCCACCATGCTGTTCTACATGACCGAAGAGGGTCAGGAAGGACGCAACGCGTTTAACGAAAAACGCCAGCCGGACTTCAGCAAATACAAACGGAACCCGTAATGCGTCGCGCGCAGGTTTACCGCTGGCAGATACCGATGGACGCGGGCGTGGTGCTGCGCGAGCGGCGGTTAAAAACCCGTGACGGACTCTTCGTGCATCTCCGGCAGGGCGAGCGGGAAGGCTGGGGCGAGATTTCACCTCTGCCGGGCTTTAGCCTGGAGTCGCTGGATGATGCTCAGGCGGCGCTGCTGGCCTGGGCGCGCGCGTGGCGGGAAGGCACTAATCCGGCCCTGCCGGATCTGCCTTCCGCTGCATTCGGCATTAGCTGTGCGCAGGCGGAGCTTGACGGCAGCTTGCCTCAGGAAGCCAACTACCGCGCGGCGCCGCTCTGTACCGGCGATCCGGACGAACTGTTCGCGCTGCTCTCCGCCATGCCCGGCGAGAAAGTGGCGAAAATCAAAGTTGGCCTGTACGAAGCGGTGCGCGACGGGATGGTGGCGAATCTGCTGCTGGAAGCGATTCCGGATCTGCGCCTGCGGCTGGATGCCAACCGCGCCTGGACGCCGCTCAAGGCGCAGCAGTTCGCGAAGTACGTCAACCCGGCCTACCGCAACCGCATCGCGTTTCTGGAAGAACCGTGCAAAACGCGGGATGACTCCCGCGCCTTTGCCCGTGAAACGGGCATCGCGATTGCCTGGGATGAAAGCCTGCGCGAAGCCGATTTTGAATTTGTCGCCGAGCCGGGCGTGAGTGCGGTGGTCATTAAGCCGACGCTGACCGGCAGCCTGGACAAGGTGCGTGCGCAGGTCTCGGCTGCGCACGCCCTGGGGCTGACGGCGGTGATCAGTTCGTCCATTGAGTCCAGCCTTGGGCTGACGCAGCTGGCGCGCATTGCGGCCTGGCTCACGCCGCAGACCATTCCTGGCCTCGACACGTTAAGCTTGATGCAAACGCAGCTTATTCGTCAGTGGCCGGACAGCATACTGCCGTGCCTCGAGGTTGAGGCGCTGGAGCCGCTGCTATGAGTTTTACCGACTGGCCGTGGCAGCACTGGCGCACGCAGCGTGCGGAAAAACCCGCGCTGCGCCTGGACGACGATGTTCTCACCTGGCAACAGCTTTGTGCACGCATCGATAGCCTTGCCGCCGGGTTCCATCGTCAGGGCGTGCAGGAGGGCGACGGCGTTATGCTGCTCGCCCATAACCACCCGCAAACGCTGCTGGCGTGGCTTGCGCTGCTGCAGTGCGGTGCGCGCATTCTGCCGGTCAATCCCCAGCTTCCGCGCCCCTTGCTGGACGTCCTGCTCCCGCAGATGACGCTGCGCCATGCGCTGGTACTGGATGGCGCGTTTGACGGGCTCTCTGCCCTTAGCCTGTCAGAACACGCAGGGGAATATGCGGCCGCGTGGCAGCCGGATCGCCTGGCTTCCATGACGTTAACCTCTGGCTCGACGGGGTTGCCAAAAGCGGCGGTTCACACCTGCGCGGCGCATCTTGCGAGCGCGCAAGGCGTGCTGGCGCTGATGCCCTACGGCGGGGACGACGACTGGCTGCTGTCGCTGCCGCTGTTTCACGTTTCTGGTCAGGGGATTCTGTGGCGCTGGCTGCTGGCGAGCGGGCGCTTGACCGTGCGCAAGAAGCAGCCGCTGGAGCAGGCGCTGGAGGGCTGCACGCACGCGTCGCTGGTGCCAACCCAGCTGTGGCGTTTGCTTCATACTCAACACCACGTTGCGCTGAAAGCCGTTCTGCTCGGCGGCGCGGCAATTCCCGTTGAACTGACCGAGAAGGCGCGGGAGCAGGACATTCGTACCTTCTGCGGTTACGGCCTGACGGAGTTCGCCTCTACCGTTTGCGCGAAAGCGGCGGACGGTGAGCCGGATGTGGGAACCGCCCTGCCGGGTCGGGAAGTGAAGCTGGTCGAGGGGGAAATCTGGATCAAAGCGCAAAGCATGGCGGCGGGCTACTGGCGAGACGGTGCGCTTCTTCCGCTCACTAACGCGCAGGGCTGGTTTGCCACCCGCGATCGCGGGGAATGGCGCAACGGTCGTCTGACGATTTTAGGCCGTATGGACAACCTCTTTTTCAGCGGAGGAGAGGGGATCCAACCCGAATCGCTGGAGCGTGTTATCGCCGCGCATCCGCAGATAAGCCAGGTGTTTATCGTCCCGCTGGACGACGCCGAGTTCGGACAGCGTCCGGTGGCGGTGGTGGAGTGCGAGCCGGGAACGGATATCGCGCAATTCCCTGACTGGATCCAGGGCAGGCTGGCGCGTTTTGAACAGCCGGTACACTGGCTGGTGCTGCCCGCAGAGCTAAAAAATGGCGGGATAAAAATCTCCCGCCAGGCGTTAAAACAGTGGGTCAATGCCCTGCTGAGGGGCTAATCAGCCGACGTCCGGCTGAGGCTTGCGCTGGCGTCGACGCAGCAGGCGCAGGACCGGCGGCACCACAATCACCATGATTGCCATGGCCAGCAGGATCTTCGTCACGCTGCTCTCCCACAGTATCGACATATTGCCGTTGCTAATGGAGAGGGCGCGGCGCAGGTTCTGCTCCAGCATCTCGCCCAACACAAAGCCTAAAATCAGCGGCGACATCGGGAAGTGCATCTTGCGTAAGATGTATCCCAGCACGCCGAGCAGCACCATCAGCACAAGGTCGAATGTGGTGCTGTGCACCGCGTACACCCCAACCGCAGAGACCGCCGCAATGGCGGGCACCAGGAACCACAGGGGTATGGTCAGCATGCGGGTAAACAGACCGATCAGCGGGATGTTCATCACCAGCAGCATCACGTTGGCGATCAGCAGTGCCGCAATCAGGCCCCAGACGATGTCCGGCTGCTCGGTGAACATCGCCGGACCCGGGGTGATGTTATAGAGCGTCAGCGCGCCCATCATCACCGCCGTGGTGCCGGAGCCCGGCACGCCGAGCGTCAGCATCGGGATAAACGAGCCGCAGGCCGAGGCGTTATTGGCCGCCTCTGGCGCCGCCACGCCGCGTATATCGCCCTTACCGAAGCTGTCGCTGTTGCCGCTCAGCTTTTTCTCGGTCATGTAGGTGATGGCGCTGGCGATGGTCGCCCCCGCGCCGGGCAGGATGCCGACGAAGAAACCAATCACCGACGAACGCAGGGTAGCACCCACACACTGCGCCCCCTCTTTGGCATTAAAGAGCATGCGGCCGGTTTTGCGCACCAGCGTCTGCCCGCTGCTGGTATGTTCCAGCATCAGTAAGATTTCTGAGACAGAGAACAGGCCAATCACGACGACGATAAACTGCACGCCGTCGGACAGGTGAACGCTGTCGAAGGTAAAGCGATAAACCCCGGTGTTGGCATCCACACCGACGGTGGCCAACCCTAAGCCAATCAGCGCAGACAAAAACGATTTGAGCGGGTTTTGCGCCATCATGCTGCCGAGGCAGGCGATAGCGAACACCATCAGTGCAAAATACTCCGCCGGGCCAAACGCCAGCGACCACTGGGCCAGCGCAGGGGCGAACAGAATGATACCGCCAATGGCAATCAGCGAACCGAAGAACGAGCTGACGGCAGAAATGGAGAGCGCCACGCCGCCGCGTCCCTGTTGCGCCATGGGATAACCGTCGAGCGCGGTCATAATGGCGGCGGCATCGCCTGGCACGTTCAGCAGTATGGAGGAGATGCGTCCGCCGTACTCGCAGCCGATATACACCGTCGCCAGTAAGATCAGGGCGGATTCAGCCGGCAGGTGCAGGGCAAAGGCTAGCGGCAGAAGTATCGCCACGCCGTTAATCGGACCAAGACCGGGCAGCAGGCCGACGATCGTGCCCACGAAGCAGCCGATGAGGGCGATCACCAGGTTTTCCGGGGTCATCGCTACCGCGAACCCCTGAGAGAGGTAAATCCAGGTATCCATAGCGTGCTCCGTTAGTTAAACCATGCGCCAAGAGGTAGGGTCACGTCCAGCAGGCGGTCGAAGGCGTACCAGAGCAAAATGCCCAGCACCGCACCTGACAGCCCCGCCGCGGGCAGCGTGGCGTTGAACAGCATGCCAATCACCATCGTCAGAATAGCGGTGGCAACCGGGAAGCCGAGCCACTCAAAGCCCCACGCGTACATCAGCAGGACAATCACCATCACCAACAGGCGTTGCAAAATCCTGCGTGGCGGCCACTCCACGGTATCCGGATGGCGCAGCAGCAGGGCCACTGAGCAGAGCAGCATCAGTCCGACGATGCCCATCGGAAAGGGGCGTGGCCCCACCGGTTCATAGCTGTATTCGCTGTGGATCTGCCAGGCGACGAACAACCCGCCAATGCAGAGCAGCAGCCATATCCCGGCAAAAATACGATCGCTCATAGCGCCTCCGTTTACTTCGCCAGACCGAAGGCTTTCGCCTGTTCGCGGTAGTCATTCACCTGTTTTTTGACATACTCGTCCAGCTGCTTGCCGTTGAGGTTGAACTCGAACAGGCCGCGCAGATCGCGCTGCTTTTTGAACTCATCGGTTTGCTGGAGTTTGGCGAAGGCATCCACCCACCACTGGTATTCAGCGTCGGTCACTTTCGGCCCAACGAAGAAGCCGCGAATAATCGGCCAGACCAGGTTGTAGCCTTGCTCTTTGGCGGTAGGGACGTTCGCCAGCTGGCCCGGCAGACGGTTTTCCGAGAAGACCGCCAGCACGCGGATTTTATCCCCGCTCAGGTAAGGCACCATTTCACTGAGATCGCCG
This sequence comes from Colias nastes, assembly GCA_907164665.1. NCBI lineage: Eukaryota > Metazoa > Arthropoda > Insecta > Lepidoptera > Pieridae > Colias > Colias nastes. The sequence continues at coordinate 12,587 of CAJQZM010035174.1, forward strand.
GAGACGGCCTGCACGTGATTGCCCATCAGCGCCGTGACCGGCTCGCCGCCGCCTTCAAAGGCGACGTAGCGCATCTTGTGTGGGTCCACTTTTGCCTGCTGCGCCAGCAGGGCGGCTTTCATCCAGTCCTGGCTGCCGATCGACGCACCGGCGCCAATCACCACGCTGTTCGGGTCTTTTTCCATCGCAGTCAGCAGGTCTTTCAGCGATTTCCACGGGGAATCAGCGCGAACGGCGATCATGCCGTAATCCGTTCCAACGGTCGCGAGCCAGCGCACGTCATCCACGCCGTAGCGGCCAAATTTGCCCTGCGAGAGGTTCAGCAGCGAGCCGCCGGAGAAGGCCACCACGGTACCCGCTTCGGCGGGACGCTGCGCCACAATGGCGTTGTAAGCCACCGCACCCACGCCGCCCGGCATGTAGGTGACGCGCATCGGTTTTTCGATAGCCTTTGTCTCCAGCAGGCTGACCTGAATCAGCTTGCAGGTCAGGTCAAAGCCGCCGCCCGGTTTGGCCGGGGCGATACATTCGGTGCGGGACGGGACATCCTGCGCCTGGACGACAGAGGCACTCAACATCAATACGCTTGCAGCAAGGGTCGAAAGTAATTGTTTTTTCATCGTTTATCCTCACGCCGGAGAACCGGGAGTACGGGTACGGGGCTTTTTTTCTGATTATGTGAACCACCTTGTAGCGGTTCCGTTGCGTGATTGTTAAAACATTAACCTTTCATTTCCCTTTCACTGCGACACGAACTTTACAGGATGTGATATGCGTCTCTTACTGGCGGAAGATAATCGTGAACTGGCTCACTGGCTGGAGAAAGCGCTGGTGCAGGGAGGTTTTGCCGTTGACTGCGTTAACGACGGACGGGCGGCCGACCATCTGTTGCAGGGTGAAAACTATGCCGTCGCGATTCTGGACATCGGCATGCCCGGATTCGACGGGCTGGAAGTGGTCCATCGTCTGCGAAAGCGCGGGCAGACGCTTCCCGTGCTGTTTCTCACTGCCCGCAGCAACGTGGCGGACAGGGTGAAAGGACTGAACGCCGGGGCGGATGACTATCTGCCGAAGCCGTTTGAGCTGGAAGAACTTGATGCGCGGCTGCGCGCGCTGCTGCGCAGAAGCGAAGGGCGAACCCAGGAGCGTCAGCTTTTGGGCGAGCTGGAATACGACGATGACGGTTTTTTTCTGCTGCACGATGAACCGCTCTCCCTGACGCCGCGCGAGCTTTCCCTGCTGAAGGTGCTGATGCACCGCCGTACCCGGCCCGTCTCCCGCCAGCAGCTGTTCGACCAGGTGTTTAGCCTGAACGACGACGTGAGCCCGGAGAGCATCGATCTTTACATTCACCGCTTGCGCAAAAAACTGAGCGGCAGCGGGGTGAAGATTACCACCCTGCGCGGGCTGGGTTACGTGCTGGAGTGTGGCGATGAAGTGGGCTAAACCGCAGTCCCTTTATCTGCAACTTCTGCTGTTTCTGGGGTTACCGCTGCTGCTGTTATGGGGATTATCAGCGTTTAATAGCTACGTCAGCGCCCTGCAAGCGGCGACGCAGGCTTATGACCGCACGCTGTTATCGTCGGCGCGTACGGTCTCTGAGCGGCTTGAAGTGCATAACGGCAAGCTGCAGGTGAATGTGCCCTGGGTGGTGCTCGACAGCTTTGAGCTCAACATGAATGACAGGCTGTATTACAAGGTGGTCGACCCCGCCGGGCGGGTGATTTCCGGCTACGACGACCTGCCGAAGATGCCCCCTTCAACCTCGCGCACCACGCTCTACCCGGCGCTGGCCTGGTTTTATCACACCGAGTATCGCGGGCAGGCGATTCGCGTGGCGAAGCTGCTTCAGCCGATCAACGAAGATAACGTCGTCGGGATGGCGGAGATCTATGTCGCTGAAACGCTGCAGTCCCGTCGCTATCTTGCCAACCAGCTGCTCTTTTCGTCCTGGGTATCTCAGGGGCTGCTGGTCCTGCTGACGCTGATCTTAACCGCCTGGCTGTTGCGTCGCGTGCTGCGCCCGATGCGCCAGCTGTCCTCGCTCATGGTGCGCCGGGAGCCGGGGCTGCTGTCTCCGCTGCCCGAGCTGCTGCCCTGGTCAGAAACGCGCCTGCTGATTGTGGCCTTCAACCGCTATATTGACCGGCTGCGTGGCGTGCTGTCGCGGCAGGAGCGCTTTAATGCCGATGCCTCTCACCAGCTTAAAACCCCGCTGGCGGTGCTGAAAACGCAGGTCTCGGTGGCCCTGACGCGGGACGATCCGGCGCTGTGGCAGGAGAGTTTACGGGCGATGAATGTGACGCTGGATAACACCATTGTGCTGACTGAACGCCTGCTTCAGCTTTCGGCGGTGAAGCGAAAAGAGCAGGGGGAGCGGCAGTTTACCCCGGTGGATCTGGTGCAGGTGGTGCAGAATTGTTGCTTTTCACGGCTGGCGCAGGCGCGTAGCAAAGCGATTGACCTGGGGTACGACGGTGAGCTGCAGCCGACGATCATCGAAGGCGATGAGGTTTTGCTGGGCGAGCTGTGCGCAAACCTGCTGGAGAACGCCATCAAATACACGCCGGAGCAGGGGATCGTAACGGTTTATCTGCGCGTGGATAACGGCGCGGTTGACCTGAGCGTGGAAGACAGTGGTCCAGGGATTGCGGAAAATCTGATCCCGCAGGCGATGCTGCCGTTTCGCCGTCTGGATAACGTCGGTGACGCGGCAGGGTCCGGCATCGGGCTGGCGCTGGCGAGCGATATCGCCCGGCTGCACCGCAGCCATCTTCAACTTTCCCGCAGTGAACACTTAGGCGGGCTGAGTGTGAAAATGCGTTTTCTGCTGATGGGATAAAGGCAGATATTATCAAATCGTTACAAACTAATTGTCTGACGCACGCAGAGTGCTTGATCCCGCATTGAGGCAGGTTAAAATCTCGCGGTTTTGGGACTTAATATCTATAAATTGTGCGGGATCACGACAATGAAAAAAGTGGCATTAATGGGCTTAGGCCTGATGGTTATCTCTTCGGCGGCTAACGCCATCAGCTTCAACGGCTCGGCGGGTGAGGATTACACCCATCTGGGCTTTGGTCTTGGCACGGATAGCGCCGGTCTGGCAATGACCGGCGGCTGGACGCATAACGATGACGACGGCGATGCGGCAAGCCTTGGGCTCGGCTTCAACGTTCCTCTTGGTCCATTCCTGGCGACCATCGGCGGCAAAGGGATCTACACCAACCCGAACGACGGCGACGAAGGTTACGCGGCGGCAGTCGGCGGCGGCCTGCAGTGGAAAATTGGCGACAGCTTCGGCCTGTTTGGTGAGTACTACTACTCTCCGGATTCGCTCTCCAGCGGTATCGAAAGCTACGAAGAAGCCAACGCCGGTGCGCGCTGGACTATCATGCGTCCGATCACTATCGAAGCGGGTTATCGCTATCTGAACCTGGCGGGTAAAGACGGCAACCGCGACAACGCGCTGGCTGATGGCCCTTACGTGGGCGTGAGCGCAGGCTTCTAATCTCTTCGGCGCGGCGTTCTGTCGCGCCAGTTTCTCTCTGCTCACCCCATTCAATTGCGCTATAGTGTTTCGACCATATAAGCGGGAGAACACAATGATTAACGTGGAGATGTTATCCACCGGCGACGAAGTGCTGCATGGGCAAATTATTGACACCAATGCCGCCTGGCTTGCCGATTTATTCTTTGAGCAAGGATTACCGTTAACGCGCCGCAACACCGTGGGCGACAATCTTGAGTCACTTGTGAACGTTCTTCGCGAGCGCAGCGAGCACTGCGACGTGTTGATTGTGAATGGCGGACTCGGCCCCACCAGCGACGATCTCAGCGCGCTGGCTGCCGCCACCGCGAAAGGCGAGGGGCTGGTATTGCACGAGGCGTGGCTGGCGCAGATGGAACGCTTCTTCTCCGATCGTGGTCGTGTGATGGCACCCAGCAACCGCAAGCAGGCTGAAATACCCGCCAGCGCAGAGCTGGTTGATAACCCGGTCGGTACCGCCTGCGGGTTTGCCTTACAGCTAAACCGCTGCCTGATGTTCTTCACTCCCGGCGTGCCTTCTGAATTTAAAGTGATGGTCGAGCAGCAAATCCTGCCGCGCCTGCGCGCGCGTTTTACGCTGCCAGAGCCGCCGCTGTGTCTGCGCCTGACCACCTTTGGCCGCTCGGAAAGCGATCTGGCCCAGAGCCTGGATCATCTCCAGCTGCCGCCGGGCGTCTCAATGGGCTATCGCTCGTCGATGCCCATTATCGAACTCAAGCTGACCGGCCCGGCGACGGAAAAAGCCGCCATGCTGGCGCTGTGGCCTGAAGTGCAGCGCGTCGCGGGCGAGAGCCTGATCTTTGAAGGCACGGAAGGGCTGCCCGCGCAGATTGCCCAGAACCTTCAGTCCCGTCAGCTGAGCGTCACCCTCAGCGAACAGTTCACCGGCGGCCTGCTGGCGCTGCAGCTTTCCCGCGTGAACGCGCCGCTGCTGGCCAGTGAAGTGGTGCCGTTCCAGCAGGAGACGCTGGCGCAGACCGCGCGCTGGGCGTCAGAGCGCAGGGTGAAACACTTTGCCGGTCTGGCGATGTTTGTGGGCGGGCTGGATGAGGAACATCTCAATTTTGCGCTGGCAACGCCGGAAGGCACGCATGCGCTGCGGGTGAAAATGAGCATCACGCGCCACAGCCTGGCGGTGCGTCAGGAGGTCTGCGCGATGATGGCGCTGAACATGCTGCGCCGCTGGCTGAACGGTAAAGAAGTCGCCAGCGAGCACGGCTGGATTAACGTCGTGGAGTCGCTGTTCATCGAATGATGCGTTTGCCGGGGTCTCTCGCCCCGGCAATGCTTACCCCAGCGCTTTCGCCAGCAGGGTAATGGGATGTTCGCAGCGTTTGCTGGTGGACATCTCGATCTGCCACTTGCAGGTTTCGCAGTCCGTTACCACGATATCTGCGCCGCTCTCTTCAATCTGGCGGAACAGCGGGGCGCCAATCGCCTGTGACGTTTCGTAGTTTTCACGCTTGAAGCCGTAGGTGCCCGCAATCCCGCAGCAGCGTGAGTCCAGCACCGTCAGCTCCAGCCCCGGAATAAGCCGCAGCAGCTCCAGCGTATAGAGCGACCAGCCCATTTTTTCCATATGACACGGCGTGTGGTAGACCACCTTCAGCGGTAATGCCTTCAGCGGCAGCGTCTGTCCGCCGTCCAGCTTGCGCCACAGGAAGCGTGTCGCCAGCTCAATATGCTCGCGCAGTCCGGTATTATCGACATCCAGCAGGTGCGGATACTCATCGCGCAGCGTAAAGGTACAGGTGGACGAGGTGGCCAGTACCGGGATCCCCTTGTCGACGATGGCCTCGCGCAGAGACGAGACGTTACTTTTCGCCTGCTTACGCGCTTTATCGGTAAATCCGTTGGCAATCAGCGGGACGCCGCAGCACTTCTCCTTGCTAAGGAGCTGTACGCCGGTTCCCATGGCGTTCAGGACTTTCAGCAGATCTTTACCCAGCTGTGGGTGGTTGTAATTCACATAGCAGCCGTGGAAAAAGGCCACCTGGTCGGCGTACTGGGCCTGTTCCGCCGCGACGGACTTGTACCAGCGGCGGAAGGTGCCGTGAGAATATTTCGGCAGGCTGCGGTGATGGTCGATTTTAAGCGTGGCATCCAGCAGCTGACGCACCGGCTTGAGTGAGGTCGCGGCATTCACCAGCGGGGCAAAGGGCGTCGAGACGCTGCCCATCAGATCGGTATGGCTCAGGATCGCATCGCGCAGTGTGGGTTTCTGCGTGCTGTAGCGCGCGCGGGCGCGCTGGATGATATCACCGATTTTAACATCCGACGGGCAGGCCACTTCGCAGCGTTTGCAGTTGATGCAGTATTTCAGCGCCTCGTCGTACAGCTTGCCGTCCTTCAGGCGAAGACGCTCGCCGTCCGGCCCGGCCTGCTTCGGCCCGGGGTAGCGCGGGTTCACGCCGCTGACCGGGCAGACGGTGGTGCAGACCGTGCATTTGATGCAGCTTTCGAAACGGGTGTCGTTCATTGTGCAGCCTCCGTGCGCTGAATAATCTGCTCTGCAACATGGAGCGCCGTGACGGCGCAAACCCCGCCGCCGCAGCCCTGTGCGATGGGATCGTATCCGCCCAGTACGGAGCCGATGGCGAAGAGATTGCCGATCGGTTTACCGGAAAGCTGCGGGTGCAGATGCGTATCGGCGATGACGCCGAACTGCTGCCAGGGCTGCGGCGTGAAGAAATCACTCTGATACCAGTCCGCGCGGGAAGCGCTCTGCCGGACATCCAGCCCCATAATGGCTTCCCGAATGCCGTTGCGTGTGCTCAGCAGCCCGTTGCTGAAGAAACTGCCGCTTGCCAGCACCGCGTAGCGCGCGCGGAGCGGAATATCATCATGGTTCCGCGTCCAGATTTCGCTCACCGCGCCGTCGGTCAGGGTAATTTTTTTCACCTCATCCCCCGCCATCCACACGCCGCCCTGCGCAACAAACTGGCGCTGAAGCTGGGTGTGCAGACGAATGCCCGGCACGGAAGGGGGAAGCGTAGGCAGCAGGCCGAGCGAGCAGGGCAGACGATCGGACAGCCAGCGCCAGAGCCGATTGTCGTTTAAACCAAAGCAGGCGGGCATCAGCAGGGCATCGCAGGTTTCGCCGAGCGGCCTGAGCGCGTTATACAGCAGCGGCCATTTGTCCTCGTTATCCAGAAAACGGGCAATATTCACCGCGCGAAACTCGCTCGGGCTATCGCGCAGGACATCCAGTTCAGGCAGTTCTATCTCTGCCGTCTCGGCGTTAACGCCCTGACGACAAAGTGACGCCGCCGCGAGATGGGGCTGAAAATCCAGAAAGCCGCTAATGCCCACCACCCGCACGCGCGCGGCGTGAATGGGGGCGACGGGCACCTCTTCCGGGCTGAGCCACGCGGATCGCAGGGTGCCGAGCGGCGTGACGCGCTGGTGATTTTGCCTGGCGCTTCCCTTCAGACGCGCGCCGCAGTCCGCCAGCAGCGCTTCGGTTTCCAGTGCAAAGCGGTCAATATGCTGCGCGCCAATCAGGTGATACGGGTGCTCCGGCGGCAGCGTATCGCGGTACGCTTCATCCACCAGATCCAGCGATCCCGACGAGAAGTGCAGGGCGCTCTGGCCGCGGGTGATAATGGCGCAGCGCAGCCCCCGCTTCGTGAGTTTGATGCCGCAGAGCAAGCCTGCCAGCCCGCCGCCGACAATCACGGTATCAAATTTCATCGTGTTGCTCCTTCTCAAGACCGCAAAGTCCCTGGTAGACCCAGCGGGTAAATTCGCTTTCGCGCAGGGCGTCCCCCCAGGCGACAGGTTGAATGCCTTTCCAGCGCTCGTTTAAAAACGCGCTGAGCTGATCGAGCGACTGGGTGGCGGTGGTGGTGTGAAAACGCTGCAGCAGGCCGGCGGCACGACAGGCGCACAGCTCGCCCTGGCAGGTGCCCATGCCCACGCGGGTGCGGCGGCGGAGGTCGAGCAGGCTATTGACCGTCAGGCTCTCCACCGCGTACTGCACCTCACCGGCGGTGACGGCTTCGCACTCGCACACCAGGCTGCGGCTCAGCCGTCCTTCACCGAGCCACTGTGGCGTTCTGTCGCCGTGGCGGTAAATCGCGGATCCGCGCAGCGGCGCGGGGAGGGAGATGATTTTTTGCAGGGTTTTTTCGGTGGACTGTCGCGAGCCGGGCAGCGGCTGGTCTGCCGTCACGCAGGCTTCGGTATTCCCCAGTTTGCGGCAGACGGCATCGGTCGCCCACTCGGCCATCAGGCGGTAGGTCATCAGCTTGCCGCCGGTGATGGTGATAAATCCGTCCATGCCGTCGCGCTCGGCGTGATCGAGCAGCACGATGCCCCGGCTGACGTTGCGTCCGCTCGGGTCGTTGTCGCTGGCGACCAGCGGACGCACGCCCGCGTAGGCGCGCAGAATACGCGTCTGCGCCATTACCGGGGCCAGTTTTTCCCCTTCCCGCAGCAGGATGTCGACCTCTTCAGCGGTCACGCGGTTGTAGTCAATCTCGCTGTAGTCGACGTGGGTTGAGGTGGTACCGATTAACGAAATAGTGTCGCCCGGGACGAGGATATCGGCGTCGGACGGTTTGCGGCAGCGGTTGATCACGTGGTTATTGATGCGGTGGTCGAGGATCAGCAGCGAGCCTTTCGCCGGGAACATGCGCACCGACAGGTCGGCGTATTCCGCAATGCGCTGCCCCCAGATCCCCGCCGCGTTGACCACTACGGCGGCATACAGCTCGCTGTGTTCGTTGTACTGCGTATCAAGGAGCCGCACGCCGCAGATGCGATGACCTTCGCGGATAAGCCCGGTCACTTCGTGCCCGGTCAGAATGCGCGCGCCATGCTCGCGGGCGTCCAGCATATTGGCGGCCGTCAGACGGAACGGGTCGACGGTGCCGTCGGGCACCTTCACCGCGCCGATAAGCGCCGGGTTAACCGACGGTTCCAGCCGCCTCGCCAGCGCCGGGTCCATGGCCTCCGCCTGAATGCCCACCGCGGTGCAGGCGGTAATAAAGGTCTTCTGAAAGGCGAGGTCATCTTCGGGAAGGGTAATAAAGAGGCCGTCAGTCGGCTCAATGCAGTGGCGGGCGATACGCTTGAGGATTTGGTTTTCAGCAATACATTCGCGCGCGGATTCACCGTCGGTCACCGCATACCGCGCGCCGCTGTGCAGCAGGCCATGGTTACGCCCGGTTGCGCCCGTGGCGATATCATGGCGCTCCAGAAGCGTGACGCTTAAGCCGCGAAGGGCGCAATCGCGTGCGATCCCGGCGCCGGTTGCACCACCACCAATGATTATCACATCGCTATAACGAGGATCGTGAATGGTCATTGTTTACCCTCTATGTTCGTTTTTTTATCATTTAGCCATATCAATCGTGTGGTTTGTTTGATTTCGAACATAAACGCGCGAAATTCGAAAGTGAAACGTGATTTCATGCGCTTTTTTGCGCATTCTGTCATATTTCTGTAACAATCTGTGCGTTGATTCACAGTAACAATCACCGTGATTTCTTAACATCCCCGCCACTGGAATTCAGGTGCGAGCCACCTGCCCATTTAATTCAAGGCCACGGAGGCTGTCATGCTCAGTATCTTCAAACCCGCGCCGCATCGTGCGCGTCTGCCAGAGGCAGAAATTGATCCGCTTTACCGCCGTCTGCGTTGGCAAATCTTCCTGGGGATCTTCTTCGGGTACGCGGCGTACTACCTTGTGCGTAAAAACTTTGCGCTCGCCATGCCGTATCTGGTGGAGCAGGGCTTCTCCCGCGGCGATCTGGGGTTCGCGCTGTCGGGGATCTCCATCGCCTACGGTTTTTCCAAATTCATTATGGGTTCGGTGTCGGATCGCTCGAATCCGCGCGTGTTCCTGCCCGCCGGCTTGATCCTGGCGGCCGCGGTCATGCTGTTCATGGGCTTTGTGCCGTGGGCAACCTCCAGCATTGCCGTCATGTTCGTCCTGCTGTTCCTCTGCGGCTGGTTCCAGGGGATGGGGTGGCCGCCGTGCGGACGCACCATGGTGCACTGGTGGTCGCAGAAAGAGCGCGGCGGCATCGTGTCGGTGTGGAACTGTGCCCATAACGTCGGCGGTGGGCTTCCGCCTCTGCTGTTCCTGCTGGGGATGGCCTGGTTTAACGACTGGAAAGCCGCGCTGTATATGCCCGCCTTTGGCGCCATCGTCGTGGCAATTATCGCTTTCGCGCTGATGCGCGACACGCCGCAGTCCTGTGGCCTGCCGCCGATTGAAGAGTACAAAAACGACTATCCGGATGATTACAGCAAGGAGCACGAAGAAGAGCTGACCGCAAAACAGATCTTCATGAAGTACGTGCTGCCCAACAAGCTGCTGTGGTACATCGCGGTCGCCAACGTGTTCGTTTACCTGCTGCGCTACGGCATCCTCGACTGGTCGCCAACCTACCTGAAAGAGGTGAAGCACTTTGCGCTGGATAAATCCTCCTGGGCCTATTTCCTGTATGAATATGCCGGGATCCCGGGCACGCTGCTTTGCGGCTGGATGTCAGACAAAGTGTTCAAGGGCAACCGCGGTGCGACGGGCGTGTTCTTTATGACCCTGGTGACCATTGCCACCGTCGTTTACTGGCTCAACCCGCCGGGCAACCCGTCAGTAGATATGGCCTGCATGATCGTTATCGGTTTCCTGATTTACGGTCCGGTGATGCTGATTGGCCTGCATGCCCTGGAGCTGGCCCCGAAAAAAGCGGCAGGCACGGCGGCGGGCTTTACCGGTCTGTTCGGCTATCTCGGCGGTTCGGTCGCGGCGAGCGCCATCGTGGGCTACACCGTTGACTTCTTCGGCTGGGACGGCGGTTTTATGGTGATGATTGGCGGTAGCGTGCTGGCGGTACTGCTGCTGATTGTCGTCATGATCGGTGAAAAACGTCACCACGCGGAAGTGCTGGCGCGTCGTCAATAAGGAGCAATGCGATGAAATTAACCCAACTTGCAACCGGCCTGCTGCTGGCCGGTTTAATGACCGGCTCCGCACTGGCTGCTGATAAGATTGTGATTGCCCACCGCGGTGCCAGCGGCTATCTGCCGGAGCATACGCTCCCGGCGAAAGCGATGGCCTATGCCCAGGGCGCGGATTATCTGGAGCAGGATCTGGTGATGACGAAGGATGACCAGCTGGTTGTCCTGCATGACCATTATCTTGACCGCGTAACGGACGTGGCGGAGCGTTTCCCGGACCGCGCGCGAAAAGATGGGCGCTACTACGCCATCGACTTCACGCTGGCGGAGATCCGCTCGCTGAAGTTTACCGAAGGCTTCGAGATTGAAAACGGCAAGAAGGTGCAGGTCTATCCGGGACGTTTCCCGATGGGCAAGTCCGACTTCCGCATTCATACCTTCCAGGAGGAGATTGAGTTTGTTCAGGGGCTGAACCACTCCACCGGTAAAAACATCGGTATCTACCCGGAGATCAAAGCGCCGTGGTTCCACCATCAGGAAGGGAAAGACATTGCCGCGAAGACGCTGGAGGTGCTGAAACAGTACGGCTACACCAGCAAGAAGGACAAAGTTTACCTGCAGTGTTTTGACGCCGCCGAGCTAAAGCGCATCAAAACCGAGCTGGAGCCGAAGATGGGGATGGATCTCAATCTGGTACAGCTGATTGCCTACACCGACTGGAATGAAACCCAGGAGAAGCAGCCGGACGGGAAGTGGGTGAACTACAACTACGACTGGATGTTTAAGCCGGGCGCGATGAAGCAGATTGCGCAGTACGCCGACGGCATCGGGCCGGATTACCACATGCTGGTGGCGGAAGGCTCCACGCCGGGCCACGTGAAGCTGACGGCGATGGTGAAAGAGGCGCATGCCAGCAAGATGCAGGTGCATCCGTATACCGTGCGTGCAGACCAGCTGCCGGAGTACGCAACGGACGTGGATCAGCTTTATGAGGTGTTGTATAACCAGGCGGGCGTGGACGGACTGTTTACGGATTTCCCGGATAAAGCGGTGAGCTTTTTGAAGGATAAACGCTGAAATTGCCGGGTGGCGGCTGCGCCTTACCCGGCCTACGAGCTGCGGTTTGGTAGGTCGGGTAAGCGAAGCGCCACCTGACGCAATCACATCTCGATCTCAATATCGCCTTTTGCCCGGCAGCAGCAGGGCAAAATTTCCCCTTCGTTGATAAAGGCCAGCGGCTCGGTCAGCCAGTCCACCTGGCCGGCGACCAGACGGCAGCGGCACGAGCCGCAGTAGCCGGAACGACACTGGTACTCTACTTCTACCTGATGCGCCTCAAGCGCCACCAGCAGAGAAGGGTGCTCCTCCCGACACAGTACCTCAGTGCCGGAAAGACTTAACGTGACGCGTGACATCAGAGCTGGAAGTCGCTCAGGTCGTCGGTGTTGACTTCAGAATCAATCTGACCGACCAGGTAAGAACTCACTTCCACTTCCTGCGGCGCAACCTGCACGTTATCGGACACCAGCCAGGTGTTGATCCACGGGATTGGGTTGGAGCGCGTCTGGAACGGCAGGTCGAGACCGACCGCCTGCATGCGGATGTTGGTGATGTACTCAACGTACTGGCACAGGATGTCTTTGTTCAGGCCAATCATGGAGCCGTCGCGGAACAGGTAGTCTGCCCACTCTTTCTCCTGCTGGGCCGCCAGCACGAACAGATCGTAGCATTCCTGCTTGCACTCTTCGGCAATCGCAGCCATTTCCGGGTCGTCCGCGCCGCTGCGCAGCAGGTTCAGCATGTGCTGGGTACCGGTCAGGTGCAGGGCTTCGTCACGGGCGATCAGGCGGATGATCTTGGCGTTGCCTTCCATCAGCTTGCGCTCGGCAAAGGCGAAGGAGCAGGCGAAGCTCACGTAGAAGCGGATCGCTTCCAGCGCGTTAACGCTCATCAGGCACAGGTACAGCTGCTTTTTCAGCGCGCGGAGGTTCACGGTAATGGTTTTGCCGTTCACGTTATGCGTGCCTTCGCCCAGCAGATGCCAGTAGCTGGTCATCTCGATCAGCTCGTCGTAGTAGTGCGCAATGCCTTCCGCGCGCTTCTGGATCTGCTCGTTGGTGACGATATCATCAAACACCACCGCCGGATCGTTCACGATGTTGCGGATGATGTGGGTGTAAGAGCGGGAGTGGATCGTCTCGGAGAACGCCCAGGTTTCTACCCAGGTTTCCAGCTCAGGAATCGAGATCAGCGGCAGCAGCGCCACGTTCGGGCTACGACCCTGAATGGAATCCAGCAGCGTCTGGTACTTCAGGTTGCTGAGGAAGATATGTTTTTCGTGATCCGGCAACGCCTGGAAATCGATACGGTCGCGGGAAACGTCCACTTCTTCCGGGCGCCAGAAGAAGGAGAGTTGCTTTTCAATCAGCTTTTCGAAGATGTCATATTTTTGCTGATCGTAGCGTGCCACGTTGACCGGCTGGCCGAAGAACATCGGCTCTTTGAGCTGGTCGTTTTTCGTCTGTGAAAAGGTGGTATATGCCATGAGTGTGTCCTGTGAGAGATTTTGTCAGTCGGGCAAACAAAATCGTAGGCCGGGTAAGCGTAGCGCCACCCGGCATTTACATTAGATCTTACATGCGCCGCTTTCGCAGCCATCGTCCTGAATTGACGGCACCATGTCGTCCTGTGCGTCTTCTGCACCGTCACGGGTGTTGTGATAGTACAGGGTTTTCACGCCAAACTTATACGCGGTCAGCAGGTCTTTCAGCAGTTGCTGCATCGGAACCTTGCCGGACGGGAAGCGCGTCGGGTCATAGTTGGTATTGGCTGAGATCGACTGGTCGATAAACTTCTGCATGATACCCACCAGCTGCAGATAGCCGTCGTTGTTAGGCATTTCCCACAGCAGCTCGTAGTTGTTACCCAGCGTCTCGTAATCCGGTACCACCTGACGCAGCACGCCGTCTTTCGAGGCTTTAATGCTGACGTGGCCGCGCGGAGGTTCAATACCGTTGGTGGCGTTAGAGATCTGCGAAGAGGTCTCGGACGGCATCAGGGCAGAGAGCGTGGAGTTACGCAGGCCGTGGGTCTTGATGGACTCGCGCAGGCCTTCCCAGTCGAGGTGCAGCGGCTCGCTGACAATCGCATCCAGGTCTTTCTTGTAGGTGTCGATTGGCAGAATGCCTTTCGCGTAGGTGGTTTCGTTGAACCACGGGCACGCGCCTTGCTCTTTCGCCAGCTCGTTGGACGCTTTCATCAGGTAGTACTGAATCGCTTCGAACGTCTGGTGCGTCAGGTTGTTGGCGCTGCCGTCAGAGTAACGCTTGCCGTTTTTCGCCAGCCAGTAGGCGAAGTTAATTACGCCGATACCCAGGGTACGGCGGCCCATTGCACCGCGTTTAGCGGCCGGGATTGGGTAATCCTGGTAGTCCAGCAGGGCGTCGAGCGCGCGAACCGCCAGCACGGCCAGCTCTTCCAGCTCGTCCAGGCTCTTAATCGCACCCAGGTTGAACGCGGACAGCGTACACAGCGCGATTTCGCCGTTTTCGTCGTTCACGTCTTCCAGCGGTTTGGTCGGCAGGGCGATCTCCAGGCACAGGTTAGACTGGCGCACTGGCGCAACCACCGGGTCAAACGGGCTGTGGGTGTTGCAGTGGTCCACGTTCTGGATGTAGATACGGCCGGTAGAAGCACGTTCCTGCATCATCAGGGAGAACAGGTCTACCGCCTTCACGCGCTGTTTGCGGATGCTGTCGTCTTTTTCGTATTTGGTGTACAGACGCTCGAACTCGTCCTGATCGGCGAAGAAGGCGTCATACAGGCCCGGGACGTCGGACGGGCTGAACAGGGTGATGTCTTCGCCCTTCAGCAGACGGGTGTACATCAGCTTGTTGATCTGCACGCCGTAGTCCATGTGACGCACGCGGTTGCCTTCCACGCCGCGGTTGTTCTTCAGAACCAGCAGGCTTTCCACTTCCAGGTGCCACATCGGGTAGAACAGGGTCGCTGCACCGCCGCGCACGCCGCCCTGAGAGCAGGATTTCACTGCCGTCTGGAAGTGCTTATAGAACGGAATACAGCCGGTGTGGAACGCTTCACCGCCGCGAATCGGGCTGCCCAGCGCACGGATGCGACCGGCATTGATGCCGATACCGGCGCGCTGGGAAACGTATTTCACGATGGCGCTGGAGGTAGCGTTGATGGAATCCAGGCTGTCACCACACTCGATCAGTACGCAGGAGCTGAACTGACGGGTTGGGGTACGCACGCCAGACATGATTGGCGTCGGCAGAGAAATCTTGAACGTCGATACCGCATCGTAGAAACGCTTCACGTATTCCAGACGGGTGTCGCGCGGGTAGTTAGAGAACAGGCAGGCAGCCACCAGAATATAGAGGAACTGGGCGCTTTCGTAGATCTCACCGGTTACGCGGTTCTGAACCAGGTATTTGCCTTCGAGCTGCTTCACCGCCGCGTAGGAGAAGTTCATGTCGCGCCAGTGATCGATAAACCCGTTCATCTGCTCGAACTCTTCTTCCGTATAGTCTTCCAGCAGATGCGTGTCGTATTTGCCCAGCTCGACCATTTTCACCACGTGATCGTACAGCTTAGGCGGCTCAAACTGACCGTAGGCTTTTTTACGCAGGTGGAAAATCGCCAGACGTGCAGCGAGGTACTGATAATCCGGTGCTTCACGGGAGATCAGATCCGCCGCTGCCTTGATGATGGTTTCATGGATATCAGACGTTTTGATGCCGTCGTAGAACTGGATGTGGGAACGCAGTTCAACCTGGGAGATAGATACGTTGTTCAGTCCTTCTGCTGCCCAGTCGAGAACTCGATGGATTTTGTCCAGATTGATACGCTCGGTGGTACCGTCGCGCTTTGTCACCAGCAGACTCTGATTCATGTGGGGTTTACCTGTCCGTGAAATAAAAAATATCCCCCGCTTATCCACAGATCCGTCTTGTGACTAACTCTGTGGATAAATACTACATATAGGGGGTTTGCGATAAGAAAAACGCTATATGGTGAGTATTCTAGTATCGAATCTTTTCAGCACAAGGGTTGATTTTGACGTTAAATTGAGGTTGTGAAAGGGTAAAAAAGGCTAAGTCCTCGTACCGTAAGGCCTGGAAGACATGTCAATAATTAAGAAAAAAAATTCAAAATTTGATCGAGTGCTGATTTCTTCAACGGGAGGTCAGAATTGCGCAACATGATGTCGCGCAATCTTTATAAGAATAACGAATGACGTTAGGTGTTTTTGGTGGTTGTGTGCAACATATAATTAACATCTACGCCCGGTGCGAGCTTGAATTTATCCGTTAATGGATTGTAATGCAGACCGGTGATGTGCTGCTCCTTGAGCCACGTCTGGTCAACCCAGCTTAACAGCTCCGCAGGCTTGATGAATTTCTTCACGTCGTGCGTGCCTTTCGGCACCATGCGCAGCACATATTCTGCGCCAACAACGGCCATCAGCCAGGCTTTACCGTTACGGTTGATGGTCGAGAAGAAGACCTGTCCACCCGGTTTCACCAGTTTTGCACAGGCGTGCACCACGGACTGCGGATCGGGAACGTGCTCCAGCATCTCCATGCAGGTCACCACATCGTACTGATGGGTATGTTTTGCCGCGTGCTCTTCCACGGTTTCCTGCACGTATTCCACCTGAATGCCGGACTCCAGCGCATGAAGGCGGGCCACCTGCAGCGGTTCAAAGCCCATATCCAGGCCGGTAACGGTGGCCCCTTCGCGCGCCATGCTTTCAGCCAGGATGCCGCCGCCGCAGCCGACGTCGAGCACTTTCTTACCGAACAGACCGCCGGAACGCTCCGCGATATAGCCCAGACGCAGCGGGTTAATGCGATGCAGAGGTTTGAACTCACCTTCGAGATCCCACCAGCGGGACGCCACCGCTTCAAATTTGGCAATCTCTTCGTGGTCAACGTTGTGAGCCACCGGGGATTTTTCGGCATTCATGGGCGCTTTTACTCCTTATTTAGCAAGACAAAGGAGTATATCAGCCCGCGCGGGTGAATAAAGCTTATTGGTTTACCTCAATCACCGCGGCTGTGTTATAATTTGCGACCTTTGAATCCGGGATACAGTAGAGGGATAGCGGTTAGATGAGCGACCTTGCGAGAGAAATTACACCGGTTAACATCGAGGAAGAGCTGAAGAGCTCCTATCTGGACTATGCGATGTCGGTCATTGTTGGCCGTGCGCTGCCGGACGTCCGCGATGGCCTTAAGCCGGTACACCGTCGCGTACTATACGCCATGAACGTATTGGGCAATGACTGGAATAAAGCCTATAAAAAATCTGCCCGCGTCGTGGGTGACGTCATCGGTAAATATCACCCGCATGGTGATACCGCCGTTTATGACACCATCGTCCGTATGGCGCAGCCATTCTCCTTGCGCTACATGCTGGTAGATGGTCAGGGTAACTTTGGTTCTGTTGACGGCGACTCCGCAGCGGCGATGCGTTATACGGAAATCCGTATGTCGAAAATCGCCCACGAGCTGATGGCCGACCTGGAAAAAGAGACCGTTGATTTCGTCGATAACTACGACGGCACCGAGCGCATTCCTGATGTTATGCCAACCAAGATCCCGAACCTGTTAGTGAACGGTTCGTCCGGTATCGCGGTCGGTATGGCTACCAACATTCCGCCACACAACATCACCGAAGTGATCAACGGCTGCCTGGCCTATATCGACGATGAAGAGATCAGCATTGAAGGGCTGATGGAACACATCCCGGGCCCGGACTTCCCGACGGCGGCGATCATCAACGGTCGTCGCGGTATTGAAGAAGCCTACCGCACCGGTCGCGGCAAGATTTATATCCGTGCCCGCGCCGAAGTGGAAGCGGACGCCAAAACGGGTCGTGAAACCATTATCGTTCACGAGATCCCGTATCAGGTGAACAAAGCGCGTCTGATTGAAAAAATCGCCGAGCTGGTAAAAGAAAAACGTGTTGAAGGTATCAGCGCGCTGCGTGACGAGTCTGACAAAGACGGTATGCGCATCGTGATTGAGATCAAACGTGACGCGGTGGGTGAGGTTGTGCTGAACAACCTGTACTCCCAGACTCAGCTCCAGGTTTCCTTCGGTATCAACATGGTTGCACTGCACCATGGTCAGCCGAAGATCATGAACCTGAAAGAGATCCTGAGCGCGTTCGTGCGTCACCGCCGTGAAGTGGTGACCCGCCGTACTATCTTCGAGCTGCGTAAAGCGCGCGACCGTGCCCACATCCTTGAAGCGCTGGCCGTTGCCCTGGCAAACATTGACCCGATTATCGAGTTGATTCGCCGTGCGCCGACGCCGGCGGAAGCGAAAGCGGCATTAGTGGCCCGTCCTTGGGCGCTGGGTAACGTTTCTGCGATGCTCGAACGTGCGGGCGACGACGCGGCACGTCCTGAGTGGCTGGAGCCTGAATTCGGCGTGCGCGACGGTCAGTACTATCTGACCGAGCAGCAGGCACAGGCGATTCTGGATCTGCGTCTGCAGAAACTGACCGGCCTTGAGCACGAAAAACTGCTCGACGAATACAAAGAGCTGCTGGAACAGATTGCTGAACTGCTGCATATCCTGGGTAGCGCAGACCGCCTGATGGAAGTGATCCGCGAAGAGCTGGAGCTGGTTCGCGATCAGTTCGGTGATGCGCGTCGCACCGAAATCACCGCAAACAGCTCTGATATCAACATTGAAGATCTGATCAACCGCGAAGATGTGGTGGTCACCCTGTCTCACCAGGGCTATGTGAAGTATCAGCCGCTGACCGACTACGAAGCACAGCGTCGTGGCGGTAAAGGGAAATCTGCGGCACGTATTAAAGAAGAAGACTTTATTGACCGTCTGCTGGTGGCGAACACCCATGACACGATCCTCTGCTTCTCAAGCCGTGGTCGTCTCTACTGGATGAAAGTCTATCAGCTGCCGGAAGCAAGCCGTGGCGCGCGTGGCCGTCCAATCGTCAACCTGCTGCCGCTGGAAGCGAATGAACGTATCACCGCTATCCTGCCGGTACGCGAGTACGAAGAGGGCGTGAACGTCTTTATGGCGACCGCGAGCGGTACCGTGAAGAAAACCGCGCTGACCGAATTCAGCCGTCCGCGTTCGGCCGGTATTATCGCCGTGAACCTGAACGAAGGCGACGAACTGATCGGTGTGGATCTGACCTCCGGTTCCGATGAAGTGATGCTGTTCTCCGCCGCCGGTAAAGTGGTGCGTTTCAAAGAGAACGCGGTCCGCGCAATGGGCCGTACGGCAACAGGCGTTCGTGGGATCAAACTGGCGGGTGAAGACTCCGTTGTTTCCCTGATCGTTCCACGCGGCGAAGGGGCTATCCTGACCGTCACGCAGAACGGCTACGGTAAACGTACGGCGGAAAGCGAATATCCGACGAAGTCCCGTGGTACGCAGGGCGTTATCTCTATCAAAGTGACCGAGCGCAACGGTTCCGTTGTCGGCGCGGTGCAGGTGGACGACGCCGACCAGATCATGATGATCACCGATGCCGGTACGCTGGTGCGTACTCGCGTATCTGAGATCAGCGTGGTGGGTCGTAACACCCAGGGCGTGATCCTCATCCGTACAGCGGAAGATGAAAACGTGGTGGGTCTGCAGCGCGTTGCTGAGCCTGTAGATGACGAAGAACTCGACTCCATCGATGGTACGGTAGCGGAAGGCGATGATGAAATCGCGCCGGAAGCGGACACCGACGAAGATGCAGCGGATGACGCTGACGAGTAATGTCTCCTGACGCAAAAAGGGCCGGTTTCCGGCCCTTTTCTTTTGCACAAGCAGACAAGTGAACGTTGCGACAAGCCGCGTTTACCGCTACCTTAACCACATTCTTTTTGACCCCGATGGCGGAGCCTCGCCCCTTTGAAATACCTCGTCTCCTTTCGTACCACGCTGAAAGTCTCTCGCTATCTGTTCCGGGCGCTGGCGCTACTGCTTTGGTTGCTGGTGGCTCTGTTCTCGGTGTTTTTCATCGTTAATGCGCTACACCAGAAAGAAGCGGAGATCCGCCAGGAGTTTAATCTCAGCTCCGATCAGGCCCAGCGCTACATTCAGCGCACCTCTGACGTCATGAAGGAGCTGAAGTACATTGCCGAGAATCGCCTGACGGCGGAAAACGGTATTCTTGCCATTCGTGGGCGCAATGATAAAACCGAAGTGCCCGACTTTGAGCCCCTGTTCCCGGACTCTGACTGCTCCGCAATGGGCAGCACCTGGCGCGGCTCGCTGGAATCGCTGGCGTGGTTTATGCGCTACTGGCGTGACAACTTCTCCGCGGCCTATGACCTGAACCGCGTGTACCTGATTGGCAGCGAAAATCTCTGCATGGCCGATTTTGGCCTGCGCGACATGCCCGTAGAGCGTGATGACGCGCTGAAGAGCCTGCATGAGCGTATTGTGAAATACCGCAATGCGCCGCAGGACGAGCGCGGGAATAACATCTTCTGGATTAGCCAGGGTCCGCGCACGGGCGTGGGCTACTTCTATGCCCTGACGCCGGTGTATCTGGGCAACCGCCTGCAGGCGCTGCTGGGCATTGAACAAACCATCCGCATGGAAAACTTCTTCACGCCGGGCAGCCTGCCGATGGGGGTGACCATTCTCGATGAAAACGGTCATTCCCTGATCTCCCTCGCCGGACCGGATAACCGTTTGAACGTTGATCCGCACTGGATGCAGGAGCGGTCGTGGTTTGGCTATACCTCCGGTTTCCGCGAGCTGGTGTTGAAGAAAAGTCTGCCGCCTTCGTCGCTCAGCATTGTCTATTCGGTGCCGGTGGATATGGTGCTTGAACGCATTCGCATCCTGATCCTCAACGCCATTTTGCTGAATATCGCGGTGGGCGTGGCGCTGTTTATGCTGGCGCGCATGTATGAGCGGCGGATATTTATTCCGGCTGAGGCAGACGCCCAGCGTCTCGAAGAACATGAGCAGTTTAACCGTAAGATTGTCGCCTCTGCGCCGGTGGGGATCTGTATCCTGCGCACCCAGGACGGCACCAATATCCTCAGTAACGAGCTGGCGCATAACTACCTGAACATGCTGACGCATGAGGACAGGCAGCGGCTGACGCAGATTATCTGCGGGCAGCAGGTTAACTTTGTGGACGTGCTGACCAGCACCCACACCAACCTGCAAATCAGCTTCGTGCATTCGCGCTATCGCAATGAAAACGTGGCCATTTGCGTGCTGGTGGATGTCTCCGCGCGCGTGAAAATGGAAGAGTCGCTTCAGGAGATGGCGCAGGCGGCCGAGCAGGCCAGCCAGTCGAAATCGATGTTCCTTGCTACCGTCAGCCACGAGCTGCGCACGCCGCTTTACGGGATCATCGGTAACCTCGATCTGCTGCAGACGAAAGAGCTGCCGAAAGGGGTTGATCGCCTGGTCACGGCGATGAACAACTCTTCAAGCCTGCTGCTGAAAATCATTAGCGATATTCTCGATTTCTCAAAAATTGAGTCAGAGCAGCTGAAAATCGAGCCGCGCGAGTTTTCCCCGCGCGAGGTCATGAACCATATTAGCGCCAACTATCTGCCGCTGGTGGTGCGTAAACAGCTGGGACTGTACTGCTTTATCGAACCGGACGTGCCGCTGACGCTGCACGGCGATCCGATGCGCCTGCAGCAGGTCATCTCCAACCTGTTGAGCAACGCCATCAAATTCACCGATATCGGCTGTATTGTGCTGCACGTGTGCCGCGCAGGGGACTATCTGACTATCCGCGTGCGTGATACGGGCGTGGGCATCCCGGCGAAGGAGGTGGTCCGTCTGTTCGACCCGTTCTTCCAGGTCGGGACGGGCGTGCAGCGTAACTTCCAGGGCACCGGGCTGGGGCTGGCGATTTGTGAAAAGCTCATCAGCATGATGGACGGGGATATCTCCGTCGATACTGAACCAGGCATGGGAAGCCAGTTCACCATCCGTATTCCGCTCTATTCGGCGCAGTATCCGGCTAAAACGACGGTCGATGGGCTGAGCGACAAGCGCTGCTGGCTGGCGGTGCATAACGCTTCGCTCAATGATTATCTGACGGCGCTGCTTAACCACAGTGGCGTACGGGTATGCCGATATGAAGGGCAGACTCCGGACGTGGACGATATGCTGATCGCTGACGACATGCCGGAACAGGCGTGGCCGGGAAGAGGGGTGATCATGTTCTGCCGTCGCCACATTGGTATTCCGCTGGAGCGCGCGCCGGGGGAATGGGTGCACAGCGTGGCAACTCCGCATGAGCTGTTAGGGCTACTGGCGCGCATTTACAGCGTACAGCTTGAAGACAGCGATGGCGCAACGGCACTGCCGTCACCGGATGCGCTGGCGTCGGTGAATGACGATATGATGATTCTGGTGGTGGACGACCATCCGATCAACCGCCGCCTGCTGGCCGACCAGCTTGGCTCGCTCGGATATCAGTGTAAAACCGCCAACGACGGCGTCGATGCGCTGAACGTGCTGAGTAAAAACCATATTGATATCGTGCTGAGCGACGTGAATATGCCAAACATGGACGGCTACCGTCTGACGCAGCGCATTCGCCAGCTTGGCCTGACGCTGCCGGTCGTTGGCGTGACGGCTAACGCCCTGGCGGAAGAGAAGCAGCGCTGCCTGGAGTCTGGCATGGACAGCTGCCTGTCGAAGCCGGTGACGCTGGACGTATTGAAGCAGACGTTGTCTGTTTATGCGGACCGCGTGAGAAAAACGAGAATATAAAAAAGGCCCGCGAGGGCCTTTTTATTTGCCCGGCGGCGCTGCGCTTGCGCGGGCCTACGGGTTTTGTAGGCCGGGTAAGCGCGAGCGCCACCCGGCATTAACAGTGGGGATCAATCCTTGTCCGTTGCGCTCAGCGTCACGGAGGAGAGATAGTTGAGCAGCGCAATATCATTGTCCACACCCAGCTTCATCATTGCTGATTTCTTCTGGCTGCTGATGGTTTTAATACTGCGGTTCAGCTTCTTGGCAATCTCGGTTACCAGGAAACCTTCTGCGAAGAGACGCAGAACTTCGCTCTCTTTTGGAGACAGGCGCTTGTCGCCATAGCCACCCGCGCTGATTTTCTCCAGCAGGCGGGAGACGCTTTCAGGCGTGAATTTCTTGCCTTTTTGCAGCGCTGCCAGCGCTTTTGGCAGGTCGGTTGGTGCACCTTGCTTCAGCACAATCCCTTCGATATCCAGATCCAACACTGCGCTCAGAATCGCCGGGTTGTTGTTCATGGTCAGAACGATGATCGAGATGTCCGGGAAGTGACGTTTAATGTATTTGATGAGCGTGATCCCATCACCGTATTTGTCTCCAGGCATGGACAGGTCGGTAATGAGCACGTGTGCATCAAGTTTAGGAAGGTTATTGATCAGTGCTGTAGAGTCTTCAAATTCACCGACTACATTCACCCACTCGATCTGTTCAAGTGATTTGCGAATACCGAACAGTACAATCGGATGGTCATCGGCAATAATTACGTTCATATTGTTCATGTATAAGGCTACCTTGCTACAGCAAGCTCTTGACATAGGTGTCAATGTCGCTGATGTATTTTTCAATGCCAGAGGCATCTTTCTCACGAATTAGATGTTCCAGCGTTTCACATAACTGCTTGCCGGGAACCAGATTAAGCATGGCAAACACCCCTTTAAGCCGGTGTGCTGTCTGTGCCAGCGCTGCAAAATCATTCGCAGCGGACTCAGTATACAACCGCTTAACATCATCTGGTACTGTATCAACAAAGAGTGAATAGTATCCGCTGGCGTGGAGCTCGGCATTTTCATTGCCGCCTAACGGTGATTCCGCTATCTCTTCCTGCGCCAGTTGCTCTTCTATAAGTTGTAGTACAGCTTCCTGCATCGCATTGCTTATATTAAAGTTGACGCGCAGCTGGCCTGGGCCGATTTTTCGCACGCCTGACTCATCATCGCTTAAAAGCAAGCCTGTGGCAGTAAGATTAGACGGATTATCAGTTAAAAATAGATCAAATTCTTGACTCGCAAGCCTTTCGTCCGGCGTGATGCAGGCCGCACCCCAGTTTTCTAACTGGCGAACCACGATATTGCGGATCTCGTTTGAGGTCACATCAACCATCACCACCACATCATCCAGCAGACGTTCTTCATCTTCTTCCTGTGGATTCGCCGCCATTTTGACATGCAGCGAGTAGCGTGTGCCGAGGGATTCACGCGCCTTGATATTCAGGTGACCGCCCAGTTTACGTGCCAGCTGATCGCACAGCCAGAAGGTGAGGGCGTTCGCTTTGCCGTAGTGATCACTCTGGGTATCGTTCAGGAACGGGAAGTGCAGATTATCAATTTCACTTACGGTGACGCCTTCACCCGTGTCCAGAATACGGAACGTCAGGCGATCCTCCGTCGATTCGTCAGTGCTGACTTCGAGCGTGATCTTGCCGATCTGGGTGGTGGTGACCGAATACTGGATCAGCATCAGCAGGATCCGACGCAGCGCTTCGCGATCGCCATGGCGCTCGTCATTCGCCGGGAGGTGGTTGTTGATCAGCAGCTGCAGCCCTTTGCGCTTAATGACCGGGAGCACCTCCGGAACCACTTCATCGATCAGATCCTGGATAGAAAAGAGCGTTGGGGTGCCTTTCCAGATGTCATTTTCCAGCATGTTTGCAAGTTGGATTTCGTCGACCATACGTACCAGCGACTCGGCCTGGCTCGTCAACTGCTGGCCTTCTGGCGTATTCAGACCCGCAGCCTGAGCAGCCAGCGTTTTTAACGGTTGTTTGAACGCATCACCAATATTTTGCATAAACGCCGTGCGGCCATGCTGGTTTTTCTCGTAAAGCCGCTGCGCCTGCTTGAGCTTTTTGTTGACCAGCACTTCACGGTCCTGATCGCGAATAACAAAGATTTGCGTACGGGATGCAACCTGGCTGCTGAACTGACGGATCTCATACAGCTCGTTATTAATGGTCGCCTGAATCACCCCCTGGTGCTGGTCCGCCATCGCCGTGATGTTCTGCAGGTTGAGGTGGGGCAGAAGGTGATCGGCAATCTTGTTGCTCATCACCGTGCGGTTGGCTTCCTGATCGTGAACAAGCACCCCGAGCGGCAGGACCGAAATAATCTCTTCATTCAGAGCGCGCAATACGCGAAGTTCATTACTGGTGCCCGCAGAGACAGCCGAGGTGTCACTCTGACGTCCCGGCTGGAAGCGGAACGTGCTGTAGCCAAACAGCGCCAGCGCCAGCAGACCGATGTTCAGCAGCAGCGGCAGCAGGATGTTTTGCAATGTATCAAGCAGCAAGGTGCCAAACGGCACCTGCCACACCAGACGCATGCCGGTTGAATTTAACGATGACGCAATTTCAATTTTTGAGCCGTTAAATGAAATAGAGACACTCTCGGCCCCTTCTTTATCCGGCGGGTTGCGCAGGTTTTGCGTACTGTTGTCAGGCTCCAGACGGAAGCTGTCCAGCGGCATGTCTGGCGGGATCAGGTCATTGATCGGCAGATCGAACGCCACCACGGTTGCGAGGTGTCCCGGCTGGTTAAACGTCGTGCGCAGCGTAAAGTAATGCCCATTTTGCCAGGCCAGACGGCGCAAAGAGGAGAAACTCTCGCGCTCATCCAGGGCGTTGGCTTGCTGCAACATTTCTGCGCGGCGTGAATCCACAATGCTGCCTACCGTCGTCTCTTTAAATCCGGATGAGAGGTCTTTGAGCGGCAGGGTAGAGATCAGGATCATGCTGTTGTCCTGACCGTTCAGGTAGTACATCGACCAGGGCACGGTCTCTGCGCCCCAGAGAGTATCAAGATAGGTTGAAATGCGCTGCGTCATCTCAAGCGTCGCGCTGTCATGCGAACCGAAAATCAGGGCTTCTGTCTTACGCTGAGGTTTTTCCAGGTAATACACATCCTGCTTAAGGCGTGTCTCCTGTAATCCTTCCCCGGTGGTGGTGGCGGGCGCGGCGGCAATGTTGTCGTAGATCTGCCAGGTCGCATAGCGCCATGTGTCGATCCGTTTGTGTACCGCATGAGTGATATCAACGATCTGGTAACTCTTGTCCTTCAGCCAGGCATTGACCGCACTTTGAACCATGACCCCCATCGTGACCAGCAGCACAACGATCAATAGAAGAAAGAAACGGGTGATGCTCCCGGGAAGGAGGGAGAATTTGCTCAGGGCGGTAGTTTCAGTCTGACTCATTGATATCTTTAACCCGTGATGGCCGTGCTTTAAGGGGATACGGCAGTATAAAGGGTAAAACCTGAATTTCCAGCGTCATGGTCTGAGAATGACGGACTTTTTCCACGAAGAATGTCGGCAGTGCTCGGTGCGTAAAATATGTACAAATGACGGCGGGGTGTATAAATATAAATCGACATCTTTCCGGGAATAGCACGAATAAACAAGAAATTGAGTTTTGTAGAAATGATGCGGGTCCGCGAAGGGGCAGGGGGCGATTTAGTTAATAGTCGTTACGATTTCGGGGCGGTAGCACAAGAAAAATATAATTGCGTAAAGAAAGGTAAAAAAAAACCGAACGCTCGGCATTCGGTTCAATTAGGGATAAACAGACATTCAAAACTGAATGACGGTAATAAATAAAGTTAATGATGATAGCGAGAGTTATTTTAGTGATATTGGCTTGTTTTGTTTTATCATTCAGTGCTGTCATCGGTTTTTATGTAATGGCATGATTTTAAGCTTCTTTTTTTTCATTTTGATTATTGGTGCTATATTTTTAACCCCTGCGTGCTTTGTAAAAGTTCCTTTATATTTACAAATTGAAACATCTTGATAGATGAATGAAACATCTTAAAAGTTTTCGTATCATATTCCCGTTGGATTATTCTGTATTTTTGAGGAGAATGAAGTTGCCGACTGGTTAAGAGGGTTAATCAGTAAGCAGTGGTAATAATAAGGCATATAACAGAGGGTTAATAAAATGAAAGTTAAAGTACTGTCCCTCCTGGTACCAGCACTGCTGGTAGCAGGCGCAGCAAATGCGGCTGAAATTTATAACAAAGACGGCAACAAATTAGATCTGTACGGTAAAGTTGATGGTCTGCACTATTTCTCTGATGACGACAGCGTTGACGGCGACCAGACCTACATGCGTCTTGGCTTCAAGGGCGAAACTCAGGTTAATGACCAGCTGACCGGTTACGGCCAGTGGGAATACCAGATTCAGGGTAACTCCGGCGAAAACGAAAACAACTCCTGGACGCGTGTGGCGTTCGCGGGTCTGAAATTTGCTGACGCGGGTTCTTTCGATTACGGTCGTAACTACGGTGTTGTTTACGACGTCACCTCCTGGACTGACGTACTGCCGGAATTCGGCGGCGACACCTACGGTTCTGACAACTTCATGCAGCAGCGTGGTAATGGCTTCGCGACCTACCGTAACCAGGACTTCTTCGGTCTGGTTGATGGCCTGAACTTCGCGCTGCAGTATCAGGGTAAAAACGGTAGCGTAAGCGGTGAAGATCAGACCAACAACGGTCGTTCTGCACTCCGTCAGAACGGTGATGGCTACGGTGGTTCTATCACTTACGATCTGGGCGAAGGCTTCGGTATCGGTACTGCTCTCACCAGCTCTAAACGTACCAATTCCCAGAATGACTACGGCTTCGGTACCGGCGATCGTGCTGACACCTACACCGGTGGTCTGAAATACGACGCGAACAACCTCTACCTGGCTGCACAGTACACCCAGACCTACAATGCGACCCGCGCGGGCGATCTGGGCTGGGCTAACAAAGCACAGAACTTCGAAGTGGTTGCACAGTACCAGTTCGACTTCGGTCTGCGTCCATCCGTGGCTTACCTGCAGTCTAAAGGTAAGGATCTGGAAAACGGCTACGGCGACCAGGATATCCTGAAATATGTTGACGTGGGCGCGACTTACTACTTCAACAAAAACATGTCCACCTATGTTGATTACAAAATCAACCTGCTGGACGAGAACGACTTCACTCGTAGCGCTGGCATCAGCACTGACGATGTCGTCGCGCTGGGTCTGGTTTACCAGTTC
Organism: Colias nastes; assembly: GCA_907164665.1. Classification (NCBI taxonomy): domain Eukaryota; kingdom Metazoa; phylum Arthropoda; class Insecta; order Lepidoptera; family Pieridae; genus Colias; species Colias nastes. The sequence continues at coordinate 40,083 of CAJQZM010035174.1, forward strand.
TAATCGCTTCATTGCGTGACTAAGGGGCCTTCTGGCCCCTTTTTTTGGGTCTTACAACGGGACCATTTTGGTGTACTCTTGCCGCCCTGGCATGAGGATAATAATGAATGGATATGACTTTTTTACGCGCCAGCGTTCTGGCTACGCTTTTTTTCCTGACAGCGTGTGACGCGCCTGCACCCTCAGCACAAACTGACGCGCCAGCGGCGACGGTGCTGGAAGGGAAAACGATGGGCACCTTCTGGCGCGTGAGCGTCATGCATCTCGACACGGCGCGGGCTGACGAACTTCGCGGCAAAATTCAGTCCCAGCTCGACGCTGACGACCAGCTGCTTTCAACCTATAAAAACGACTCCGCGCTCATGCGTTTTAACCTCTCAACCAGCACCTCTCTGTGGCCGGTGAGTGAAGCCATGGCCGATATTGTGACGGAGTCAATGCGCGTGGGGTATAAAACCAACGGCGCGATGGACGTGACCGTCGGGCCGCTGGTGAATCTGTGGGGATTTGGCCCCAACAAGCAGCCGGTGACCACGCCTGACCAGGCGGCGATTGATGACGCCCGCGCGCGCACCGGGCTGCAACACCTGACGGTCATTAACCAGTACGGTCAACAATATCTGCAAAAAGACATTCCCGATCTCTTTGTCGATCTCTCAACGGTAGGCGAGGGGTATGCGGCAGATCATCTTGCGGCGCTGATGGAGCGTGAAGGCATTTCCCGCTATCTGGTCTCGGTGGGCGGTGCGCTCGTCAGCCGGGGGATGAACGCCAGCGGCAAACCGTGGCGGGTGGCCATTCAAAAACCCACCGATCGGCAAAACGCGGTGCAGGCTATTGTGGATATCAACGGCCACGGGATCAGCACCTCGGGAAGCTATCGCAACTATTATGAGCTCGACGGCAAACGCATTTCGCATGTCATCGATCCGCAGACCGGCCGTCCGATTACCCATAATCTTGTTTCCGTTACGGTGATCGCGCCGACGGCACTGGAAGCGGACGCCTGGGATACCGGCCTGATGGTACTCGGCCCGGAAAAGGCCAAAGAGGTGGCGCGGCAGGAACAGCTCGCGGTCTACATGATCACCAAAGAGGGCGACGGGTTCAAAACCTGGAGCTCGCCGCAGTTTACGGGCTTCCTGGTGAGCGAAAAAAATTAAAAAGCAAGGTTGCGGGTTTTTGTTCGGTGGCGCTCGGGCAAGGTAGGATTATGCTTGTAAGAGGAGCTGATGATGAAAAACGTAACCTTTACTACCGATGAAGATCGCTGGCAAGCCGTGCTTGGCCGCGATCCTCGCGCCGATAATCAGTTTGTCTTTGCGGTTCAGACGACGGGGATTTATTGCCGTCCGTCCTGCCGTGCCCGCCACGCGCTGCGTAAAAATGTCCGCTTCTATCCTGATGCTCAGCACGCTGTTCAGGACGGCTTTCGCCCCTGCAAACGCTGTATGCCGGACAAGCTCAACCCACATCAGCAGATGCTGGCGAAAGTTGAACAGGCCTGCCGTCTGCTGGAGCAGGATCCGGCGTTAACGCTGGAGGCGTTGGCGCAGAAGGTCGCCAGCAGTCCTTTCCATTTCCACCGTCTGTTTAAATCTGTGACCGGCATGACGCCTAAAGCCTGGCAGCAGGCCGCGCGGGAACACCGTCTGCGCAGCGCGCTGGCGCAGGGGGATAAAATTACCGACGCTGTACTGGCGGCAGGATTTCCCGATAGCAGCAGTTATTACCGGAAAGCCGATGAGGCGTTAGGGATGACGGCGAAGCAGTACCGCAGCGGGGATGTCGCGGTTCGTTACGCCATCAGCGACTGTTCCCTGGGGCGTTGTCTGGTTGGCGAAAGCGAGCGCGGGATCTGCGCAATCCTGCTGGGTGACGACGATGCGACTTTAGAAGGGGAGCTGTTGACGCTGTTTCCCCGCGCGGAGCGAGAAGTGCTTGAAGGTCCGTTCGCGCAGCGCATCCGGCAGGTGATGAGCACTATTGACAGCCGCTCGGTGCCGCTGGCGCTTCCGCTGGATATCCGCGGAACGGCTTTTCAGCAGCAGGTCTGGCAGGCACTGCGTGCTATCCCTTGTGGTGAAACGGCAAGCTACCAACAGGTGGCAAAGGCGATGGGTAAACCCAATGCCGTACGCGCCGTGGCAGGTGCCTGCGCCGCAAACAAACTGGCGATCGTCATTCCCTGCCATCGTGTAGTGCGAAACGACGGGGCGCTTTCGGGTTATCGTTGGGGGACGGCACGAAAAGCGATATTGCTTAAACGTGAGGCGAGTCGCCGGGAGGAATAATGCTCGATCTTTTTGCCGATGCGGAGCCCTGGCAGGAGCCGCTCGCGCCGGGGGCGGTGATCCTGCGCCGCTTTGCGCTTTCCCGCGCAGCGGCGTTACTGACTGGCATTGATGAGGTGGCGGCCGTCTCGCCATTTCGCCATATGGTGACGCCGGGCGGGTATACCATGTCGGTGGCGATGACCAACTGCGGTCAACTCGGCTGGGCGACCAACGAACGCGGCTATCTGTATGCGCCCAATGATCCCACCACCGGCAAGCCGTGGCCGCCGATGCCGGATGCGTTTCAGCGACTCTGCCACGAGGCTGCGGTTGCCGCCGGGTATGCCGATTTTCAGCCGGATGCCTGTCTGATCAACCGTTATGCCGTCGGGGCAAAACTGTCGCTGCATCAGGATAAGGATGAGCCGGACCTGCGCGCGCCAATCGTTTCGGTCTCTCTGGGTCTGCCCGCTGTCTTTCAGTTTGGTGGATTACGTCGTAACGATCCGCTTAAGCGCCTGATGCTGGAGCACGGTGATGTAGTGGTCTGGGGCGGCGAGTCGAGGCTCTTTTATCACGGCATTCAACCGCTTAAACCTGGTGTTCACCCGCAAACGGGGGCGTTTCGCTTTAACCTGACGTTCCGTCAGGCGGCTTATAGCGAATAAAAATAAGAATTATTCTTGATGTAAACGCAAGGCAGTTTACACTGCGGGCTGATTTTCTTGTCCGGATTGCTCTGCATGCAACTACTTCTTCTTGTCTGGCGTCAGTATCGCTGGCCTTTTATTGCGGTGATGGCGTTAAGCCTTGCCAGCGCCGCGCTGGGTATCGGCCTGATCGCCTTTATCAACGTCCGTTTGATTGAAATGGTCGACACCTCGCTGGCCGTTCTGCCGGAATTCCTGGGTTTATTGCTGCTGCTGATGGCGGTCACGCTGGGTTCACAGCTGGCCCTGACCGCGCTCGGCCACCACTTCGTTTTCCGTCTGCGCAGCGAATTTATCAAGCGGATCCTCGATACGCAGGTTGAGCGCGTGGAGCAACTCGGCAGTGCCTCCCTGCTTGCAGGGCTGACCAGCGACGTGCGCGCCATTACCATCGCCTTTGTGCGTCTACCGGAGCTGGTGCAAGGGATCATTTTGACCTTCGGTTCGGCGGCCTACCTTGCCTGGCTCTCCACTAAAATGCTGGCGGTTACCGCGCTGTGGATTGTCATCACCATCTGGGGCGGGTTCCTGCTGGTGTCGCGCGTCTACAAACACATGGCGGTACTTCGCGAAACCGAAGATAAACTTTACAACGATTACCAGACGGTGCTGGAAGGGCGCAAGGAGCTGACCCTGAACCGCGAGCGCGCCGAGCATATTTTCAATAATCTCTATATCCCGGACGCGCGCGAATACCGGCATCACATCATTCGCGCCGATACCTTCCACCTGAGCGCGGTGAACTGGTCGAACATCATGATGCTGGGTGCCATTGGCCTGGTGTTCTGGATGGCGAACAGCCTGGGCTGGGCGGACACCAACGTGGCGGCAACCTACTCGCTGACGCTGTTGTTTTTGCGCACGCCGCTGCTCTCGGCCGTCGGGGCGTTGCCCACCTTGCTGAGTGCGCAGGTGGCATTTAATAAGCTCAAACAATTCGATCTCGCGCCGTTTAAGGCTGAATTCCCGCGCCCGCAGGCTTTCCCGAACTGGCAGACGCTGGAACTGCGTAACGTCACGTTCCGCTATCAGGATAACGCCTTCTCCGTGGGGCCGGTTAACCTGACGATTCACCGTGGCGAGCTGCTGTTCCTGATTGGCGGCAACGGCAGCGGTAAATCCACGCTGGCGATGTTGCTGACCGGGCTTTATCAACCGCAGTCGGGCGAGATTTTGCTGGACGGTAAGGCGCTGAGCGCAGAGAAACCGGAGGATTACCGTAAGCTGTTCTCGGCGGTATTTACCGACGTCTGGCTGTTTGATCGGCTGCTGGGGCCGGAAGGCCAGCAGGCCAATCCGGCGCTGGTGGAGAAGTGGCTTGGGCATCTGCAGATGTCGCACAAGCTTGAGCTTCAGGACGGCAAGATCCTGAACCTTAAGCTCTCGAAAGGGCAGAAAAAGCGCGTGGCGCTGCTGCTGGCCCTGGCGGAAGAGCGTGACATCATCCTGCTGGATGAATGGGCGGCCGATCAGGACCCGCATTTCCGCCGCGAGTTTTATCAGGTGCTGCTGCCGCTGATGCAGGAGATGGGCAAAACCATTTTCGCCATCAGCCACGACGATCATTACTTCATTCACGCCGACCGTCTGCTGGAGATGCGCGACGGCACGCTGAGCGAGCTGACCGGTGAAGAGCGCGATGCAGCATCGCGTGACGCGGTGGCGCGCACGGCCTGAGTGCGATTGTGCCGGGTGGCGGCTTCGCCTTACCCGGCCTACTTTTTTTAACCACCCTCGCTGTTTTTTTACCCATCCCGCCCCGTTGTTTATTCTTATTTACATATCCCCGCGCTATGCTTAACGCCAACTCATTTAATGGATTTATGATTGATGTCGGTATTAAAGAAAAACAGCGCCAGACAGCGTGACCAGGAGCGTGCGCGACTTATCTGGCTTCTCACGACCGATAAAGCGGTTACTTCTGCGTTATTAGGCAAACTGACCCTGGCTGAGCAATATGATGTCGGCACCTTAGCCGACGATATTGCTGAGGTAGGTGCGCTGGTTGCTCATTTACCCCCGCCGGATCTGGCGGATACTCTCGAAGCGCTTCCCTCGGAAGAACGTCACGCCCTGTGGCGGCTGGTGCAGGATCACGAGCGCGGACAGGTGTTGCTTGAGGCGTCGGAAAACGTCTGGGACGACCTGATCGATGAGATGAGCGACCGCGATATCCTGGATGCCCTGCAAACGCTGGATATCGACGAGCAGATTTACCTCGTTCAGCACCTGCCGCGGAACCTGACCGGTCGCCTGCTGGCGTCACTGCCTGCGGAGGAGCGGGCGCGCGTGCGTCAGGTGATGCACTACGAGAAAAACAGCGTCGGCGCGATCATGGAGTTCGGCGTCATCATGGTGCGTCCTGACGTCACGCTCGGTACGGTGCAGCGCTATTTGCGACGTCTGGGCAGCATGCCGGACAACACCGATAAACTGTTCGTTACCTCCCGGGACAAAACTCTGCTCGGCGAGCTGGAGCTGAAAACCATCCTGCTGAACAGTACCCAGCGGCGGGTGAGCGAGGTGATGGAAACCGAGCCGATGGTCTTCTCCCCGGAAGACGATGCGGAAAAAGCGGCACGAACCTTCGAACGTGACGACCTTGTGAGCGCGGCGGTAGTGGATTCCGTCGGCAAGCTGATGGGGCGTCTGACCATCGATGAAATCATTGACGTGGTTTATGAAGAGACCGATAACGATTTACGTGCTCTCGGTGGGATCAGCGCGGAAGATGACGTCCATGCGTCTGTGGGCAAAGCGGTCAAAACCCGCTGGGCGTGGCTGGCCATTAACCTCTGTACCGCGTTTATCGCCTCCCGGGTGATTGACGGCTTTGAGCACACCATTTCACAGCTGGTGGCGCTCGCCTCGCTGATGCCGATCGTCGCAGGGATTGGTGGTAACACCGGAAACCAGACGATAACCATGATCGTTCGCGCCCTGGCGCTGGAAAATATTCAGCCGGGTAACTTTTCGTGGCTCATTTTTAGAGAGATGGGCGTCGCGCTCATTAACGGCCTGGTGTGGGGCGGGATTATGGGCGGCATCACCTGGTGGTTGTACGACGATATGGCGCTGGGCGGCGTGATGATGCTGGCGATGGTGCTGAACCTGCTGGTGGCGTCGATAATGGGCGTGATTATCCCGCTGACGATGACCAAACTGGGGCGCGACCCCGCGGTGGGGTCGAGCGTGATGATTACCGCCATCACCGATACCGGTGGTTTCTTTATTTTTCTTGGGCTGGCGACGATTTTTCTTCTGTAGCCCGACGTTTAATGCGGGCGGGAAGCAGTGCCATGACGATAATCCCGCCCAGTACGCCAATCGCCAGATTCCCGGTTGATACCGTGGCGGCAACGGTGACCAGCATGACCACCGTTTCCGCTATCGGGGCATTTTTTACCGTTGCAGGCTGAAGGCTGTGCCAGCTGAAGGTTTTAACGGCGACAATCGCCATGATCCCCGCGAGCACCGCCATCGGGATTTTGGCCATCACTTCGCTGAGCGCCGTCACCAGAATCAGCAGCACGATGCCCGCCGCAAGCGTTGAAATACGGCTTCGGCCCTTGCCCATCTCTACGTTGACGATGGTCTGTCCGATCATCGCGCAGCCCGCAATGCCGCCATAAAAACCCGACAGAATATTACCGACGCCTAATCCAATGCTTTCGCGGCGTTTACTTGATGGCGTTGCGGTCAGCTCATCCACCAGCTTTGCCGTCAGCAGGGATTCCAGCAGGCCGACAAACGCGATGCTCAACGCGCACGGCCAGATAATGCTCAGCGTCTGCACATTGAGCGGAACCAACAGCTCGGTAAGCCCCGGCAAACCGCCACTCATGGAGCCTTCATCGCCCACGGTCGGCAGGATTTGGCCGGTTGAAACGGTGAACAAGGTTAACAGCACAATCGCAATTAGCGGGGAAGGGATGCTTTTGATATAGCGCGGCACCCACAGCACGATCAGCAGCGTCAGCACGAACAGGCCCACAATCAGCGGGCTTCGGCTCCAGAAATGCGGCACCTGTGCGAAGAAGATCAAAATGCCCAGGGCGTTAACAAACCCGGTCATGACCGACTGGGGAATAAAGCGCATCAGTCTTGCCATGCCCAGTACGCCAAACAGAATCTGAATCACGCCAGCCATCAGCACGGCGGGAAGAATGTACTGTACGCCATGCTGATGCACCATTGGGCCAATGACCAGCGCCACGGAACCGGCCGCGGCCGTGACCATCGCCGGACGACCACCGAGTACAGACAGGGCAAGACACAACACCACGGAGGCGATCAGGCTGACCTTCGGGTCAACGCCCGCCACCACGGAAAATGAGATGACCTCGGGGATCAGCGCCAGAGCGGTGATCACGCCCGCCAGCATTTCACGCGTCAGCAGCTTAGGGGAACGCAGCACGTTGGCTACGCGGTCTTCGGGGGATACAGCTGAATGAGGTAAGGACATAACAGTTCGCTGGTTAGGGCAGGCTTCCGTGCGCGCGATCACAAAGTGCAGCATAGTATCCACAAAATTCAGTGATTTCCAGTTGCCAGCGTAATCCCCTACAAACAATCCATCATTAAATTTCACAATTACAATAATTTCGTAACCTTTAAACAATATTTAAAAGTTGTTACCGTGCCCCCGCAGCTTTTTTCACCTGCAATTTCCACGCATCAAGCACTTTTACACTAAGGCATAAATTATGAAAAAAATGACTGCCATGCTCTTTTCTCTGGCCGTGGGGCTTAACACCGTCTCAATGGCGGCGAAAGCAGACGCACCAAAAGAGCAGGAAACGGACGTCCTATTAATTGGTGGCGGTATCATGAGCGCCACGCTGGGAACTTATCTGCACGAACTGCAGCCGGACTGGTCCATGACCATGGTTGAACGCCTCGATGGCGTGGCGCAGGAGAGCTCTAACGGCTGGAACAACGCCGGTACCGGACACTCGGCACTCATGGAACTGAACTATACGCCGCAGAAAAAGGACGGTTCCATTAGTATCGAGAAGGCGGTAGAGATCAACGAAGCGTTCCAGATCTCACGCCAGTTCTGGTCACACCAGGTCAACAGCGGCGTGATGCACGATCCGCACTCCTTCATTAACACCGTACCGCACATGAGCTTTGTGTGGGGCGACCAGAACGTCAACTTCCTGCGCGCGCGCTATGCCGCTCTGCAGCAGAGCACCTTGTTCCGCGGGATGAAATACTCTGAAGATCATGCCCAGATCAAAGAGTGGGCGCCGCTGGTGATGGAAGGTCGTGACCCGAATCAGAAAGTGGCGGCGACCCGTACCGAAATTGGTACTGACGTCAACTACGGTGAAATTACCCGTCAGCTGGTCGCGTCTCTGAAGAAAAAAGAGAACTTCAATCTGCAGCTCAGCACCGAAGTGCGCGGCTTTAAGCGCAACGCGGACAACAGCTGGAGCGTGACCGTTGCCGATCTGAAAAACAATGAAGCCGAACACGTGATCAAGGCGAAATTTGTCTTCATCGGTGCCGGCGGTGCGGCGCTGAAGCTGCTGCAGGAGTCCGGTATTCCTGAAGCTGACGACTATGCGGGCTTCCCGGTCGGCGGCCAGTTCCTGGTCTCTGAAAACCCGGAAGTGGTGAACCGTCATCTGGCGAAAGTGTACGGTCAGGCTTCCGTGGGCGCGCCACCGATGTCCGTTCCGCACATCGACACCCGTATGCTTGATGGTAAACGCGTCGTACTGTTCGGGCCGTTCGCGACGTTCTCCACCAAGTTCCTGAAAAATGGCTCCCTGTGGGATCTGCTCAGCGCAACCACCACCTCTAACGTGAAGCCAATGATGGACGTGGGGCTGGATAACTTCGATCTGGTGAAATACCTGATTAGCCAGGTGATGCTCTCTGATGACGATCGTTTCGAGGCGCTGAAAGAGTACTATCCGCAGGCGAAGAAAGAAGACTGGCGTTTATGGCAGGCGGGTCAGCGCGTACAAATCATCAAGCGCGATCCTAAAGAAGGCGGCGTGCTGCGTCTGGGTACCGAAGTGGTGAGCGATAAAGATGGCACCATTGCCGCGCTGCTGGGTGCGTCACCGGGTGCGTCTACCGCTGCGCCAATCATGCTGCACCTGATGGAAAAAGTGTTTAAAGATAAAGTCGCCAGCCCGGAATGGCAGGCGAAGCTGAAAACCATTATTCCATCTTACGGTACGAAGCTGAACGGTAACGTGGATGCGACGGAGCAGGAGCTGGAGTACACCAGCCGTGTACTGCAACTGCAGTACGTGAAGCCACAGGCGGCGGATGCTGCGCCAAAAGCGGAGCTGAAGCCTCAGGCGGAAAACAAACCGGTTGCGGATATCGCGCTGTAGTGTAAAAAAGCCGGGTGGCGCTGACGCTTACCCGGCCTACGTTCGATGTTGTTTTGTAGGTCGGGTAAGGCGAAGCCGCCACCCGACTTATTTTTAACGTACGACCGCTTGTCCGACAGTTTCATCTGCCTTCCACACGCGATACTTCACTTCCACGTTTTCAGGCGTATAGACCACGATCGGCAACTTGCTGTTATAGCGCAGCAGGCTGTTATCACCCAGATACGCGGTGACAAATTTCTTCTCTTTTTTGCCGTCCGGACACGCCATCATGGTGGAAACCGGCGACGTCACTTTGTCGAAGACATAGTAGTCGTAACCCCAGCCTTCCAGGGTTTTGCTTTCCAGCTGACCGCCCAGACGGTGCTGATTGCAATCTACTTCCAGCGTCTTGCCGATTAACAGCTCGACTTTAAAGTTCGCTTCTTCCTGCTGAGCCGGTAACTGAATTACCTGACGCTTTATCCCTTTTTCCGCTTGCGGATACGGCGCGACTTTTTCAAGCGGCTGTTCACTTTGCGTGTTACTGGCGAAAGCCCCGGTGCTGACACAGGCGGCGATAAGAGCGATAGCAAATTTAGGTGCGTTTTTCACAGTCATTCCTTTAAGTCAAAACGATCCTGCCGAGATTAACATAATCACCATGAATGACTGGAGTGATTTACTTATATTTTCATTGAGTGCAGTGTAATAAACTGCATTTCTGCATTAAAAATGGTTTTTAATGCTGGTGTGGAGTCGGTGGGGAGATCGTGTTATTTTAAGCCTCAGATAATGTTATTCATCTGTAAAGGGAAGAGAGATGGTTCGCGCAAAACTGAAAACACCTGAAGGCCGTAAATTCCTGCTGGCGCTGCTGGTTGTGTTTATGATTGCTGCTGCATGCGTTGGAAGGGCAACCATTGTTGGCGTCATTGAACAGTACAACATTCCCCTCTCTGCATGGACGACCAGCATGTACGTTCTGCAATCGGCGATGATCTTTGTTTACAGCCTGGTGTTCACCGTTCTGCTTGCCATTCCGCTGGGCATTTTCTTCCTGGGCGGACGCGATAAGCACTGATCGTTTATCGGCGAGAATCAAGCCAGCCTCTCGGGCTGGCTTTTTTTATGTCTGATGATATTTATTCGCATTTCCAGGATATTCTGTGTCGAACGAGATTGTTCTACAGAAAGCAGGAGATGCTCAATGTTATCCCGGTTTGCAACGCTCAGCCGGATCCCGAAAGGAGTCTGGGTTGTAGGTGGCGTTAGCATGTTGATGGATATCTCCTCGGAGATCATTCACAGCCTGCTGCCGTTGTTTATGGTCACAACGCTCGGTGCCAGCGTGATTTTCATCGGTCTTATTGAAGGTTTGGCAGAAGCCACGGCGCTGTTTATTAAAGTCTTTTCCGGTGCAATCAGCGACTATCTCGGCAAGCGAAAAGGGCTGGCGGTGTTGGGCTACGGGCTGGGCGCGCTGAGCAAACCGCTGTTCGCCATCGCCTCGTCATCCGGCATGATTCTGGGGGCACGACTCATCGACCGGGTGGGGAAGGGCATCCGCGGCGCACCGCGGGACGCGCTGGTCGCTGACGTGACGCCGCCGGAACTGCGCGGTGCGGCGTTCGGTCTGCGTCAGTCTATGGATACCATCGGTGCATTTCTTGGCCCCTTGCTGGCCGTCGGGTTAATGCTGCTGTGGAACGACGATTTTCGCACCATATTCTGGATCGCAGTGATCCCCGGCGTGCTCGCCGTAGCGTTACTTTTCTTCGGACTTCGTGAACCGAAAACCCCTGTCGAACATAAGCGAACCAATCCGATTAAAAAAGAGAACCTGAAGCGGCTGGGCAAAGGCTGCTGGTGGGTCATTGGACTGGGGGCCGTCTTCACTCTGGCTCGCTTTAGTGAAGCGTTTCTGGTGCTTCGCGCGCAGCAGTCGGGCGTCCCGCTGGCGTTGATCCCACTGGTGATGGTGGCCATGAACCTGCTCTATTTCCTGTCAGCCTATCCTTTTGGCAAGCTCTCAGACTCAATGAGCCACACCCGGCTGCTGCAGTGGGGGTTGGTGGTATTGATAGGTGCCGACGTTGTGCTGGCGCTGAGTTCCCACTGGAGCGGGATTATTTTAGGCGTCGCGCTGTGGGGCCTGCACATGGGGATGACGCAGGGACTGTTGGCGGCAATGATTGCGAAAACTGCACCAGCGGATTTACGCGGCACCGCCTACGGCATTTTCAGCATGGTCAGTGGCGTTGGCTTGCTTATTGCCAGCGTGGGGGCAGGAGCGATATGGGAAGCGGCAGGCGCAGAATATACGTTTTATGCCGGGGCGGTGATTTGCCTGGCTACGCTGGTTTACTTGCGTAAAACGCCGGACGCGCTGCAATAAAAAAACCAGCCGTAAAAGGCTGGTTTTAAAAGTTTTGGTCGGCACGAGAGGATTTGAACCTCCGACCCCCGACACCCCATGACACCAGTGTAAAATGCTTCTAAGCCCCGTCATTTCTAGCTTGTACGTCATTTAACTGTACATACAAACAGTGCAATTTTAGCAAAATTCGCTCTTTATACATCAATGACTTATAACGCAGTTTCTCCCCATGCCCATCTAAAGATGTTAAACTCATACTTATCATGCCATGTGAACTATTAAGAACTTGATCTGTGCTTACTTTCGGCTTATTACATCTTACAGATGTTGGACATTTTAACCACACAAGGTAGAGTGGTTCATGTTAGAGCCGATCTTAATTGGTTGGTTCAAAATCCTTGGTACCGAAGTATACGTTCACTTGAAGCTATACTTATCCATCACCAATGTGTAAGGGAAATTAGAGGTGAGAATCTGCACGGAACGTACCAAGCGAGTTTGCGCTGGGAAGGGATTTGATAAAATCATGTATGCAATTAGCATTTTACTCAGTAGCCTCCGCAAACCATGTTTACCTGGTGCACTTAAAGCGCTCTTTGAATTTTATCGGTAGTTTTAAGAAAAGGAATTGGCCATGGGCTTAGCAGAGTGGTTCAGCGGATTTTGCTCCAATCTAACGGTAAAAGATGGTGGCACAATTTCAACGCGATATCGGAATATTACCAAACGTTTAAATACAGATTTTTGGGGTGTTAATTCTGAAATTTATCATAGCCTTTATGTCGGGTCATATGGTAGAAACACCGCTACGAATGGCTTGAGTGATGTGGACATGATTTTTGAACTGCCATATTCAGAATATACTAAATACAACAATTACTTAGGGAATGGGCAGTCAGCATTGCTTCAATCTGTTAAAAGATCTATAGAAAAAACATACGGAACTACTAGTATTAGGGGGGATGGACAAGTAATTCTTGTACCATTTCTCGATGGAATTACATTTGAAGTTCTCCCTGCTTTCATTAATGGAGATGATAGCTATACATTCCCTGATGCAAATAATGGTGGGCGTTGGAGGATAACTAATCCCAAGCCAGAGATTTCTGCTATTAAATCAAGAAATACTCTTACCAATAAAAATTTGGTACAGCTTTGTAGAATGACCCGAGCCTGGAAGCGTAAATGGAATGTCCCTATAAGTGGCTTGCTCATAGATACACTGGCTTATCAATTTATCGAGAATTGGGGACATAGAGACAAATCTTATCTTTATTATGATTTCATGAGCCGTGATTTTTTCAAGTGGATGGCGGAACAAGATACCAGTAGGGAATATTGGAGGGCGCCTGGAAGTGGTCAGTTTGTATATGGGAAAGGACTTTTTCAATTCAAGGCAAGGCAGTGCTATAATATTGCACTGGAAGCTATAGATCATGAACTAGCAACCCCAAAACGTGAATGGTCTGCTAAACAGAAATGGCGGGAGATTTATGGAACAACATTTCCAGACTAATGATACACCTGAATCAAGACGGATTTTGGAAGGGCAACTCAGAGAGTGTTATGGAAGAGTGGTTTATTCCCATAAGACACATGAGAAATGTTCTGACATTCTTCTCTCTCGTCTGTCAAAAATAAAGTTATGGCAGATAATACTCTCTGCTTTGACTACAGGAGGCTTTTTAGCAAGTTTTTTTGGTGCTGAAGAGATAGGAACAGGCATTGGTATTATCATTTCAACATTACTACTTATCCTTAATGCTTACACTAAAAACTATGACCTTGGTGAGCTAGCTCAAAAGCACAAGCAAGCTGCAAATGAGATATGGTTAATCCGTGAACGTTATTTATCGTTGCTTACTGATTTAGCAATGGGAGAAAAACCAATAGAGCAATTGCAGTCTGAAAGAGACTCGTTGCTTGAAAGCCTACATTCGGTATATTCAGGTTCTCCTAGCACTACATTTGAAGCATATAAAAAGGCGCAGGATGCATTAAAAACAAAAGAAGACCTAACATTTTCTGAAGAAGAAATTGATGCCTTCCTTCCAAAAGAACTTAAAAGAAAATGAAAATACTATCTTGGGGCAAATTAAATAAATTGCCCCTGTCTTATTTCTTCTTAGCTCATGCCTATGCTTGCATCATTTCATTTACCCTTCGTTATCCTACTTTGATTTCTCCATGAGGTACAATTACCCAATCAATATGATTACGAGTATAAATCTTCGTTGATTTTGCATCACTGTGGGCCATCCTGCCTTGTGGATCGATCCCTTGGCTATTAAATAAATGTGCTGCTAGTGCTCTTATCTCGTGAAAAGTAGGGCGTTCGTCCATCGCAAGATGATCACAAAGGCCAAGCTCATCACGTAAAGAAGAAAATGAGCGACTAAGATAGTCAGGCGCAACTTGAGTTGGGTGCGAAACCTCTTTACTGCGTTTAACCTGTCGGTCCGGTATACGATGAACAATAAACGGACTGGCTACGTTATCTCTACTTTCATCAATTATGCGCTTTAGCTCATCCCCAATTGGAATCGCAACGTGCGATGCTTCCTTCTTTTGTACCTTTTGACGATGGATGTAAAGCGTTCCATATATGCCATCTTCTGGCTGTTCGAGCCATACACAACCACAAATACCGTTCTTTGGTTCACGAATTGAATACCGAATCCTTGACACTTCTAGGCGTGCATGTGTCGTCTGTAAGGCCAAATCCATCGCAGTTCTTAACCACGGAGCAGCAGCACGACGTATAGCCATGAAATGCTCTAGCGACAGTCGTTGCCTTTTCTTCTCTTCGGTCCTGCGCATTTTCTTCCTGGTTGCTGGATTGTCGAGCATCAGGGATTCATCGACCGCATACGAAAAAAGCTTTTTGAGAAAGCTTACTTTTCTGTTTTGCACGTTGGCGGACGCGCCGGCATGGTATTTGTTGATGTAGGCGTTAACGTGCTCCAGTTCGATATCGCAAGCAGGTATGTTAATGAAAAACTCTTTCACGCGTAGTGCGTCATTGTTCCAATCATCTAAAGTACTCTGAGAAGGGCGTTCGTCTTCAACAGCCCGAGCCATGATGTGACATACATGATCTGCAAACGGTTTGGCTTCTCCAGTAACCCCGCCGGATTCTCTAATTAGGTTATCAACGGATGGAGAAAGTTCAGGTCTCATTCTAAGGTTGTACTCACGGGCAATAGCTATAGCCATGGCCCGATCCTTACCAATATTCTTCTTTTTTCCAGTAACAAGCGTGAATTTATAAACACCGCGATCTTTATCAAAAAATAAATAATCTGGCAGGTGTCGGTATTCTTTTTTTCTTGGCCTTGCCGCCATGGTTAGCCCTCATTAATCAACTGGCGAACTGCTTGACTAACCATTGAGTCGACGCCCCATTTTTCGGTTTCGCAGACAAAAACAGATCCGTCTACGATACGCCCCATGAGTAAACCGTTCTCGACCCAACGTTTAATCGTTCGGTTATCAGGAACAGAGTCATCGGTGAACTCTCGGCGTCCCCATTGACTCGCTTTCATCAGCTTTGCCATGGTTTCCTTCTCCATAAAGCCCGGCTGCACCCGGGCTGACGGGTTTACTCTTTGCTGCTGGTGGAGGGATGCGGCTTCGGCGCTGCCGCAATCATCGCAGCCCAGCATAGTTTTGCACGGTGCGCCGCCTGCTGACAGCCGCTCAATGAGTCGTAGGCTTCCCATACATCTGCATCGCTAAAGCTCTCATCTGGCTCTGACTCAAAACCGTGAACGATCATGTCTTCCGTTGGCTCGACCGGCACCATAATCCAACCATCAGGCACAGGTGGAAAAGCAAAAAGCGCCTGGTAACTCCATCCAGACCATTGTGCTGCTTCAGCCTTATGATCATCTTCGGGGCGAACAAGCGTAACTTCGCGTGGATGTTTTCTGTTAGACCAAAGCCAGGCTAAAGGTTCTGCATTGGCATGTTCCTGAGCTTTCGGGCATGAGAACAGCGGCCCTGGTGTCACGGCATATTGACGCCAGCGAATGTCGCACTTGCGCTCCTCCCCCTCTTTGTACCAGGCGACAACATCAGCAAGTGTCCCGCAAACATTGTCGGAGGCATTACGTCTCGCCGCGGAGCTGGCCGAGCAGAAAGAACAACTCAGCCAGCAGTTAGCCGCTGCTGCGCCGAAAGTTGAATTTGTCGATCGGTATTGTACTGCTAAAAGCTCCATGTCTTTCCGCCAGGTGGCAAAGCTGTTGCAGGCCAAAGAGACCGATTTCCGCTTGTTCCTCATTGAGAGCGGCATTTTGTACCGGCTCAGTGGAATGCTGACACCGCGGCACCAGCACATTGCTGCCGGGCGGTTTGAAGTGAAAACTGGCACTACGAGCGAAACAAACTACGCCTTTAGCCAGGCACGTTTTACACCCAAAGGCATCGAGTGGATCGGCGGCCTGTGGACGGCACACATCGCTAAGGGGTATGCCGCGTGAGAGGACTGTTTACAGCCGAGACTGTTCCGCGCTTGGGGCTTGTGGTGTTAAAGCCGGGTAGCGAACTGATGTCTCTGTTTCAACAGGGGCGTGTGCTGGTGGAGCCTCAGCCAAAAAGCATGGCTGGGCTTCCGTCGGGGCTCGTCCCTGATGCCAGGCAGCCGCTGGCAGAAGATAAGACCCTCGAGGAATTCTTCACCGACGAGAGAGTTATCCGTGCAGCAGGCGGCTTGTCCGGGTTGGAATCTTGGTTAGAGCGTAACGTGAAGGAATGCCAGTACCCGCACACTGATTATCACCATCATGAGCTGGTATCGATGCGACATCCCCCTGGATCCATGTTGCTCTGTTGGCATTGCGAAAACCAGCTGCGCGAGCAAACCACCGCGGCGCTGGCAGAACTGGCCCGGCGTAATCTCATTAAGTGGCTGATCAGTTCCATCCTGTCTTCGCTTGGATACAACAAAGAGCGTGAACTATCCCTCGGTGAATTGTGCTGGTGGGCCGTTTACTCAGGCATTGCTGACGCAATCACGGAAAGGATGGCCCAGCATGCGCTTCGCTTACCGGATGAGCCGTTTTTATCCGTATATCGCGAAAGTGACATTGTGCCGATGCCCCCGGCAAAAAACATTTTGCAGAAGAAGGTCACCCCTGCGGTCACTGCTGCGAAATTAAAACATAGAACAAATCAGGAAGTGGCCTATGACCAGCCACAGGTTTTGGCTCTGCATACGGATCCTGAATCCCCTGAATCATTCATGTTGCGCCCAAAACACCGCAGGTGGGTGAATGAGGACTATACCCGGTGGGTTAAAACTCAGCCCTGTGAAGGTTGCCGGCGGCCAGCGGATGATCCACACCATGTCATTGGTCACGGCATGGGCGGTACCGCCACTAAAGCCCACGATTTGTTCGTGATCCCGCTGTGCAGAGAGTGTCACGACAAATTACATGCTGATGTTGCAGCGTTCGAGAAAAAACACGGTACCCAGCTGGAGCTGCTATTTCGGTTTATGAATCGAGCTCTGTCGATCGGCGTGATAGTTCAAGCATAAGTGTATGGAGATGAGAAATGCGTGATATGCAGAAAGTTTTAGATATGTGGGGTGCTTGGGCCGGGAGTGATTCATGCTCCGTTGATTATTCTCCGATTGCTGCGGGCTTTACTGGACTGTTACCGCAAACTGGTAAAACTCGGCTTCAGTGCACCGATGACGATGGGCTAATAATCGAAGGGTGTATGGCACGCTTGAAACGTAAGAAGCCTGACGAATATCAATTGTTGGTCGTGCATTATATCTATCGGATATCAAAGCGTCAGATGGCGAAGCACCGTAAGAAAAGCGAAAAGCAGATCCGCATTGAAATACAGATGGCAGAGGGTTTCATTGAAGGGTGCCTCTCGATGCTGGACTTTCCTCTCGAGATGGATCCGATTGTGCAAATGGAAAATCGTCAAAAAAACGCTAGTGCGGTCCGCAAATCTTAGTGTAACGTGTTAAGAGTGGTCACCAGCACACGAACTTACCCGTTTACAAACCTCGTTCAGGCGAGGTTTTTTGGTATGATGTTTTTCCAATTGCAAGGAGAACATTATGTACTGGAACGGTATACCATTTCCATTTGTTGATTCTTTAACAAAGGAAAATTTAACTTTACAGATCACAAAATTACCAACTCTGATTATCGATAGTGGTTTTCCTTGGGAAAGTCTCGTCGGAGCTTTTATTGCTGGTAGCATTCCTGCTTTTATTGCATGGAAAACAATAAAAAATAATAACGAGGCTATAAAACGGCAGATAACATTAGCTGCACAGCAAAAAAAATGTGATGAGCTTAGAGATATGTTTGCGAACTATATTTCACTGCAATCAAATCTCGTGTCCTATCTTGAGTTGATTTATGACGAGCATGATGGGGATAGAGAAAAAATACCATTTGAAATAATAACTGAGACGAGAGATGACTTCTATAAAATAAAGCATTGTGAAACGCTTATCTATCTGTTAATTGGTACAGAAGACCCGTTTTATGAGAGAATTCATAGTTTAATAGAAGATATTGATGATCGTATTGATAAATTTTTTTATGAGTACAATAATGAATCTACAGAAATGTTTTCTCTTGATGAGGATAACAAGAACTTACTGAATTTATTTTCTGATATTCTTAAAAGAGAACAAGCGAAAATATGATGCGTGATCGTTTTTACTTGCAAATAATATTACGCATTATGTTTCACAGATACCAATGAAATTAATCCCTCCAATAGGAGGATCCTGCTGTGGAGAATGGGCGGCTGGTGGGTGTTGTAGCACCCAGCCAGCCATTTGCTCATGCATGAAGGTCACAAGCGAACCGAGGCCCACCGCTTTTAGCGCTAAAGCACAGTGAGCCTATCAGAGACCCGCTTACTGATCCATGAAAAATACTGTAATTTTAAACAGTGTTGAGCTTATCAACGCTGATTGCCTGCATTACCTCGCAACCCTCCCAGATAACTCCATTGACCTTATTGTTACGGATCCGCCTTATTTTAAGGTGAAGCCGAACGGCTGGGATAATCAGTGGAACGGTGACGCCGACTATCTTCGCTGGCTTGATATGTGTCTTGCCCAGTTTTGGCGAGTGCTTAAGCCTGCCGGCAGCCTGTATTTGTTTTCAGGTTACCGACTTGCATCCGATATTGAGATCATGATGCGTGAACGCTTTAACGTCATGAACCACATTATCTGGGCGAAACCATCAGGGCGCTGGAACGGGTGTAATAAAGAAAGCCTGCGCTCTTACTTCCCCGCCACGGAACGCATCCTTTTCGCTGAGCATTATCAGGGGCCATATAAGCCGAAAAGCGACGGGTTTGCTGAGAAAAGCAACGAGGTCAAACAGCATGTCATGGCTCCGTTAATCACTTACTTTCAGGATGCACGAGCCGAACTGGGGGTCACGTCCAGGCAAATAGCTGACACCACCGGAAAGAAAAATATGGCGTCTCACTGGTTCGGTGCCAGTCAGTGGCAACTACCGAACGAGCAGGATTACGAAAAGCTGCAGGAATTGTTCACTCAGATCGCCATTGAGAAGCACCACGCCTCTGAACTTAAAGCACCGCATCACCAGCTAGTGGCCACATGGCATTCTTTGAACCGGAAATACCTTGATCTGCTGGAAGAGTACAAATCTCTTCGGCGCCATTTCTCTGTGACAGTAGCCGTGCCCTATACAGACGTCTGGACACATAAACCCGTCCAGTTCTATCCAGGCAAACACCCGTGCGAAAAGCCCGCTGATATGTTGCGGCAAATCATCAACGCCAGCAGCAGGCCCGGCGATGTGGTAGCTGATTTCTTTATGGGCTCGGGATCAACTGTTAAAGCAGCCATTGAACTGGGCCGCCAGGCTATCGGCGTAGAACTGGAAGAGGAACGTTTCAACCAGACGGTAAGTGAGGTGAGGCAACTTGCCGGGGACTAAGAGAGTGATCGGATTGAATATAATCGTGTCGTAGACATCGCTTATTTTGGGGACAGTATTACCGGAGACCTTATGACAGGACCTTTGTTATTGGCATTTGGAGGTTGCTTGGGGCTGTCTTAACGGTGAAGTGGAGGATTTAGAAGACACATTTTTTCATATGTACTTTGCTGAGGATATATTTGATTGATTTACTTGCAATTAGTAATAATTTGGTAAACATTTTAATTGTCCGGTGGAATGGATATTAGAAGTGCTCAGTACTTTTACTAACAGCGTGCATGCTGTTAGTCTCCGATTGCCTGCTCTTTGAGTAGGCTTTTTTTTGGACTTACATCATATATTGACCGGAAGAATAAATAGCGTATAAATTATTTCTGTGGTGAATCCTTTCTATGCGAAAGGGCGTTCCAGTCAACTGCTATCTGCAGGTATGCGCGCGGCTTTGCTGACTGGGGTACAGTCACCGGGAGGCACCCGGCACCATGATAACAACAATACAAGTTTCAAATTCCTTGAGAGCCTGTCATAAAAAGCAGGCTTTTTTTTATGGTTTTGCAAACTGCTGCTACGCTTTGAGTTGTGAGAAGTGACTGAATGCCCGACGGTTATCCATAACCGATAGTGAATCAGCCGATACAGCTTCACTCCTGAGCACAGGCCTTACTCACACCTACCTTACAAATAGTTAACTCATTAGCCCGCCATCAAAAGCGGGCTTTTTTTATACCTCCGCTCAAATTTTCTGAATTGGTTGGCCGCATTGAGAGGGGGGGGCTAAACGTCTAATCACGCTTATGGCACTAATGTAGTGGTTGGTGGGCATTTGATAGCTAGCTCTGAGTACTAAAAAGTGCGGAGAACGACATCAATCTTCTCCGCATTAATAATGCCAGTGCTACCCGCTTATATGTCTTGTATCCCTATGAGGATAAGTTGTTAACCTAACGCAAATGATAACAGTTAAAAACTATGTGAATGGTTAATTATTTTAACGTGTTAAAAAGCTCTTCTTAAGGATTTCTTTATTTATTGCACCCATCAGGAGAAGGACGCTCCAGCAGATTTCAACCATCACGAGGCTGCCGTTTGGCGGCCTTTCTTATTTCAAGCAACAGCACCCGCGCTTAGCGAGGTGAGAGACTATGAAGATGAATGATTCAGGGAACATTTTCACGCAGTTCTTCGCGTGGGTAGCAGCTCTGGCGTCAGCCATTGGATTTACCACTCAGGATATGGTGTTCATGTTCTTTGGCGCTGCTGGTCTGCTTATCTCCTTTACCTCCTACGTAAATGGTCGGGTGGATGCCCACCGCAGGCGTAGAGAGGACGAGAAGCGAACAAAAATGGTCAAAGACTACCTGAAAGGCGTTGGTGACAAACCCCTTCACGATCGTCCCGCAGCTGCAAGCGTGGTCGTTGAGGCATTACAAAAGGAAGGTGACTGATGGGGACCAGAGCAAAATTGAGTGCTGCTGTTCTGGGGCTCGTACTCGCTGGTGCGCCAGCATCCGTCATTCTCGATCAGTTTCTGAATGAGAAAGAGGGTAACAGCCTCACGGCGTACAAAGATGGCGGTGGTACCTGAAGCAACTGGAGGCAGTTGAAGCTGGCGATTTTCAGGCGGCCATCACCCTCACCGTAAAAAGTGGGGCGTTCCTCGTGGCGATGTCACTCTGGCACGGTCACGAACTGAAAGGCTCCCAGGGAGAAAATGCGGCGGCGGAAGTGGCAAAGATTCAGGATGAGGTAATGCAGTCATGGCCGACCGAACTGGTTGCCGAAGCGGAATATAAGGTGAAACTCCTGTCCGGGATGATTGCGCCTGTCATTGAAGAACCGACTTCATCCGGTGAAGAACGTAATGATCCCGCTGAACCCGCTACTGCGGAAAAGTCCTCGCCAGTGAGCTGAAATTTGCCATGAAACTGGCGCGTGAGTTCGGTCGCCCGGACTGGCGTGCCATGCTTGCTGGCATGTCCTCTACAGAGTACGGCGACTGGAAAATCTTCTACCAGGACAATTACTTTCATGATGCTCAGCTGGACGCACATTTCTCCGGCTTGCTCTACACCATCTCAACCCTGTTTTTTGCCGATCCGGAGTTAACCCCGGACAGTTTCAGCATTCTTAATACTGCACCGGAACCCATCGACATTGATGAACCGGATGACAATACGCTGATGGCGAAGGCTGCAGGTATTTCAGGAGGCGTGCGCTATGGCCCAGACGGCAGTCGGTGATCTGGTCGTTAACCTTGACGTTAACTCGTCGAAATTCAGCGAGCAGCTTAACTACGTCAAAAAAGAATTAAAACAGACCGGAAATGCGGCAAACGACGAAGCGTTACGTATCCAGCAGTCCTTCAGCCGCCAGGAGAACGCCGCGCGTAAGGCCGGTATTTCAGTGGGTCAGTATAACGCCGCAACCGCAACGTTTGAACAGGCATTTGCACCATGAGTCTTAATGCTGATTATCAAAAACTTGAGCCGGGCAATGAAGTCCGGCTTTTTTCTGTCGATGGCACAGCATTCGGCATGTCAGATGTACTCCGCTTCCACGCACATAACATCGCGCATACCCCGGAAGAGATTGAGGCTGCAGGCGGGGATGAGAATAAACTTCCGGCGAAGTCCATCTGGTGGCAGGGGGAAGAGTATAAAGCCTGGCCGTGTCAGGTTGAGGGTATTGAAGCGACCACGGACGGTACCAGCCCACAGCCAAAACTGAGTGTGGCGAACCTGGACAGCTCGATCTCAGCGCTCTGTCTGGCGTATGACGATCTGCTGCAGGCGAAAGTCAGTATCCACGACACGCAGGTACAGTATCTGGACGCCAGAAATTTTCCACAGGGTAATCCCACCGCAGACCCGTCACAGGAAAAGCTGAAGGTCTTTTATATCGATGCCAGAAGCACCGAGACGGATGAAGCTGTCGAATTTACGCTTTCCAGTCCGATGGATTTACAGGGCCAGATGATACCTACCCGACAGTTGCATTCCTTATGCAGCTGGTGCATCCGGAACAAGTACCGGACCGGCGACGGCTGCGACTATGCCGGAACGCGCTATTTCGACAAAAACAATAATCCGGTTGACGATCCTTCTCTGGATGTCTGCAACGGCACGCTGACGGCCTGCAAGCTCCGGCACGGAGACAGCAACCAGCTGCCTTTCGGTGGATTCCCGGGCACATCACTTATCAGGAGCTGATATGCGTCAGAAAACCATCGATGCCATCATGGCGCACGCTGCAGCGGAGTATCCGCGCGAGTGCTGCGGCGTGGTGGCACAGAAAAGCCGGGTTGAGCGCTATTTTCCCTGTCGTAATCTCGCAGCAGAGCCGACTGAACATTTTCACCTGTCACCCGAAGATTATGCAGCTGCAGAAGACTGGGGGACGGTGGTGGCCATTGTTCACAGCCACCCTGACGCGACGACGCAGGCCAGCGAGCTGGATAAGGCACAGTGTGATGCAACGCTGCTGCCCTGGCATATAGTGAGCTGGCCAGAGGGGGACTTACGTACCATTCAGCCACGCGGGGAGCTGCCATTGCTGGAGCGTCCGTTCGTGCTTGGCCACTTCGATTGCTGGGGGCTGGTAATGAGCTATTTCCGGCAGACTCACGGTATCGAGCTCCACGATTACCGGGTGGATTATCCCTGGTGGGAAAACGACTACCCGGACAATTTCTATCAGCAGTGCTGGTACGAGTGCGGATTCAGGGAGTTTGATGGTCCTCCTCAGGAAGGGGACCTCGTCATCATGCAGGTGCAGGCCAATAAGTGGAATCATGCCGGGATTTTACTGGAGGGTAACATGCTGCTGCACCATCTTTACGGGCATCTGAGCCAGCGTGTGCCTTATGGCGGATACTGGCAGGAGCGCACGATGAAAATCGTTCGCTATAAAGATGTAATGGCAGGTGAAACATGCAGGAAGTAATGACCCGCATTGAACTTGGAGGCGTGCTCGGGAAAACATTCGGTAAAGTTCACCACCGTCTGATTTCCCGCGTGAAGGAGGCGAGTGTTGCGCTGGCAAAGACTATTCCGGGCTTTGAGCAGTTTATGATTTCCAGCCAACGCCGTGGTCTCACTTATTCAGTATTCAAAGGGAAAAAGAATATTGGTGTTGATGACCTGGGTTAATGACGACGCTTGAGGAAATGAGTCCCCGCGTTGAAATTTACAGTATCGATGAAGCATTTTGTGACCTGACGGGTGTTAGGAACTGCCGGGACCTGACTGACTTCGGCAAAGAGATCCGCGCAACAGTTCTGAAGCGTACGCACCTGACTGTCGGTGTTGGTATTGCGCAAACAAAAACACTCGCTAAGCTGGCAAACCACGCCGCCAAAAAATGGCAGCGCCAGACCGGCGGGGTGGTCGATTTGTCCAATATTGATCGGCAACGTCGGTTGTTGGCTATCGTGCCTGTAGAAGATGTATGGGGCGTTGGCAGGCGCATCAGTAAGAAGCTGAACGCCATGGGCATCAAAACGGCTTTGGACCTCTCAGAACAAAGCACATGGATTATTCGTAAACACTTTAACGTGGTACTCGAGCGAACGGTCCGGGAGCTGCGCGGCGAGCCTTGTCTTGATCTGGAGGAGTTTGCGCCGGCAAAGCAGGAAATCGTTTGCAGTCGGTCATTCGGCGAACGCGTTACTGAGTATGAGCAGATGCGCCAGGCTATCTGCAGCTATGCAGCCCGTGGCGCCGAAAAGCTTCGCGGCGAGCATCAGCATTGCCGCTTTATTTCAACGTTCGTTAAGACCTCTCCCTTTGCACTTAACGAGCCGTATTACGGTAATAGTGCGTCAGTGAAGTTTCTCACCCCCACTCAGGATTCCCGCGACATAATCAACGCCGCGGTAAAGTGCCTGGACAAAATCTGGAAAGACGGACACCGGTATCAGAAAGCAGGGATCATGCTCGGTGACTTCTTCAGCCAAGGCGTGGCCCAGCTAAACTTGTTCGACGAAAACGCGCCGCGTGCTGGTAGCGAAAGGTTGATGGAAGTTCTGGATTATCTGAACGCGAAAGATGGAAAGGGAACGCTTTATTTTGCCGGGCAGGGCATACAGCAGCAGTGGCAGATGAAACGGGATATGTTATCTCCACGATATACTACGAGGTATTCAGACCTAATAAAAGTTAGATGATTCTTTAATCGGTCCATTCATCCGAACCTAATTACCGGCTATGAGTATTAACAATAATATGTCTACGACTATGCTTTTGTAATGTAAATAAGCCCCTGCAATTATACAGGGGCTCACGGATATGATGCCGGGTGCCTCCCGGTGAGTCATTGAACTAACCACTCGTGACTCGCTGCTTCAGAAATTCACGATGAGCCGCTTGATATACAAATCATCAGGTTAATTAGCCCTGCCGCTGAGGAGGATTCATCATTAAACCGAATGTAACAGCAATGCTTAGCAAATGATACAGTATTTACTGATGTTTCTCATGATTTTTCGCAGTTTGCACGGTCAAAGTATTTTCAGGTGGTGAAGGTTAAAACATCGATGTTCATTTTTTTACTTTAAGTCTTGAAACAAAGGTTAATGTTTTATCGTCTGGGCAAATCATTAGAAAAATTGCTGTGGGACATTCTTCTAAACGTATAATTCGATGCAGCATCTGGTAGAGTCTTTTTTTTAGTTTTTCTGCTCCATCTTTTTCAGACTCCCACTCTAAAACTGCCTGACCCTCTGAACCAACGAATGCATGGGGTGGAAGTTTAACGCCTCGGTTTGACTTACTTGAATAGTTTCGGTCATGCAAGAGATCCAAGATGAGAGGGTTGATATTATTATCTGAGGATTGGGCTTCAGCAACTATTAATACTGTGTAATGTAGGATTTTCATGGAAGCCTTATGGTTGCTTCAGCAATAGAGTGATATTGCCATGGTGTTGAATGTCCATATCTAAATTATAAATGTCTGTAATGGGGTAAAAAAAAGCCTGCATTAAACAGGCTATAAAAATGAAACGTAGTTATAATAATTATTTCATGAATGTTGGTGTTGAATCCCTAGCGTCAAAGATACTTTTGCGCCGCATCTAATATTTCCTGAGAGGTAAGCTCTCGATCTGATGCCACATAAACCACTTCATGGTCACCTGTTAAAGAGGGAAAACCTGCTGACATTATCTGAAGGTTTATCACTTCTCCATTAGGATATTCTTCGCGTATTGATGTCACACCTTTAAGCACAGTGATAACTTTACTTGGCTTACCATTAAAAAAAATGATTACTTTTTTCATATATCACCATGTATTTTGAGTGTTTCTAGCCCCTGCAGGTGGTCGAAAGGGTTCTGTTTGTTCATTTTTTTGCCTCTTTCGAAATTAAAACAAGCATTATACTGTCTTAACGTGTACTGTAACGGTCCATTTGAACTGGAGTAGTCTATGTCTGCACGTAAAAACACTCAATTCCGCCGAAGTTATTTAGTAAAATGTCCTTGTCCAAACTGCTCAAAAGATTCCGAACATAGTTACAGTCGTGTACAAAAGGGGGCTCAGTTGGTGTGCCCATACTGCAGTGCTTTGTTCAAATCTTCCCAGCGCTTCTAAAAAAATTATTAATAAAATAAGAAGTGATGCTTTTGGAGGCTGCCTAACCTCTTACGCACTTTAGTATTTTATAAGCAGTTAGCTTCTGCTTTGAGACTGTTCATGCAGCAGTCCTGCATTTCATCACATCGGTCAGCAAACTTGATGGTAAGTAAATATGCTGGCCTGTTGTAATGATGTGAGTAACCGAACATCACCTTTCACTGATAAAGTCATGCTGCCTTAAGTAAACCATCTAAAAATTATCTATCGCAAAGTGTTACATTGGCAGCGATTGGACCTTTAGTTCCAGCTATGATAGCGAATTTGACTTTTTGTCCTTCAAATAGAGTATTAAATGTTTCTCCCAGCAGGGAAGAAGTGTGAACAAGAACATCTTTACTTCCATCGAGTGGGGAGATAAAGCCAAACCCCTTATCTTCGTTAAACCACTTAACAAGACCTATGATTTTAGATGACATACAAACTCCGTTTGAATATTTCAAACTGACAAGCAAGCTCATGATAAGAAACGTTTGCTGGTATATATATGGACTCAAGAGGAGGGATATCAGAGATAACACCTGGTTATGAGAACGGCTTTTGGAAAAGTTAGATTCATCATCGCAACGAATCAGCCAAACCATTAAGGCACGTGTTGAATGATTAAGCAAATTTTATTTTAGCCTTCTAGAGGGCCGTTAAAATAAGGTTAGCTATTATTAACTAATCCTGTATAGTCAAATCTGGATTACCATTAGGAAAATATTTGTCTCGTAAAATGACAGGAATTGTCAAAAGTTTTGACTTCAAGAGCGGAAAGGGATTGATTATCCCATCAGATGGCAGAAAAGATGTTTTTTTGCATGTTTCTGCATTAAGTAATAGTGAAAGCCAAACGTTAAACCCAGGTGTTCGTGTTGAATTTTATCGTATAAATGGACTTAGTGGTCCGATGGCTGCAAATATATTTCTTTCTTAAAGTAAGATAATATTGAGCTAAATATAAAGTGCGCATCAAAAGTACGGCAGATTATATATCTGTTTGTTCTATCAATTTTCTCCCCTGATTTTTTACATTTCCAACATCACGGGCCACCGCATGCCAGATAAACATCTCAGCTGGCACAGTGCCGTCGGCGACAATCTCTTCTGCTTCTTTTCCCCCGACGTTCTGGCGCATCCATTCGCGCGCCGCTTCAGGTGACAGAACCAGCGGCCTGCGGTCATGGATATCGACCAAGCCTTTATCGGCTGCAGACGTCACGATGAGAAAACCCTCAGCTTCATCGCCGCGCTCGAATGGTGTGCTGCCGATCGCTGCCATGAATATCGGCTTGCCATCGGAACGGTGAATAAAGTAGGGCTGTTTCTTGTCACCTTCCTTCTTCCATTCAAACCATCCGTCGGCAAAGCAGATCGCCCGGCCATGCTGCCATAACGGCTTGAACATCCGGCTCGTGGCCGCAGTTTCGACGCGCGCGTTTGTCAAAGGTGCTTTATCCCACCACCCTGGCGCGTAACCCCACAACACTGGATCGAGGTGCAATTGCTCGTCGCGTTCGCTCAGCAGCAACACCTTTGTGCTGGGTGCCACGTTGTAACGTCCGATTGGTTCAGGGTCGTACGCGATATCGCGATCGGCTTCGTCGGTCAGGTAAGCCAGATATTCTTCGCGGGTTTGTGCTTGTGCAAAACGTCCACACATAGAAACCTCCAGCCTGATGTAAACTGAAAGTATAGGGCAGGGAGAAAAAGTAGCGCGCGCTGGTTAAGTCATACAAACGGATTCGTGGCGATTATGCTGAGCAGGAAGAGAGGCGTAAAGCGATACGTTGTGAAACTGGAAGGATCTACGCAAAGTTTCAACAAAGCTAAAAGAAAAAACTAAACCCGGTAGGGGTGCCGGGTTCGCTGTGATGACAGTAAAGAAATTCATTCATTTGTAAGCCACATATCAGACTCTTCAAACATATCCTCCAGCATACGGTTCAACTTTTCACGATCACTTTTGCTTGCATCACTATTCAGGCCGTTAGCCTGCATAGGTTTTACCTTTACTTCAGCATCAGGGAATATGTGATGAACTCTCTTCGTCAGCTCAGCCAAAATAATTTCTCTGGCACCATCCAAACCTTGGACATTTCGCTTATCGTAAACCAACTCAACGAACATAATATTCTCCTAAACTTTTATGAGAGGAGATTGTATTTTTACTGTAATTATATACAGTGTCAAGGTGAGTGAAACGATTTTCAGGATGTGCTTTTTTCGTCTGTCTGAACATAAATTACGGGTAGTTATTCCCCGGTTATTCCCCAATGTTTCCCCACAAGAAATTTACCAATAAAAAAACCAGCCATAAGAGGCTGGTTTTCAATATGTTTTTGGTCGGCACGAGAGGATTTGAACCTCCGACCCCCGACACCCCATGACGGTGCGCTACCAGGCTGCGCTACGTGCCGACGCATGAAAGGAATACTACTCGATTCCTTTTTGAATGCAAGGGGAAGAATGCGCTAACTGGTTTATTATTAATCAGTTAGCGATAAACCGTTTCTCGTCCGTCAGGACCTGCAACAGCAGGCTGAGCTGTGGTTTTTGGTCCTTCAGCTTCTCGCCCTTCAGGTTATAGGTCTGATAACTCCCGTTACTGTTCAGTACCAGCGTCAGCTCAGGCGTCGTGACCGCCAGCGTATTGCCACCTGCGGCAGTCACCCAGTTGTGACGACGAGTGGCGCTAAAGAGATCTTGCCCCTGAGAGTACTCGTTAGCCGGCGTGCTGACGTGCAACAAGCGCTGCATCAATGTGGTCATCACATCTTTATGATCGGTAAGCATATTGATGCGCTGCGCAGGGGTACCCGGCCAGTGAACGATCAGTGGCACATGCAGGTTCGGACGTGACCAGGCCATGCTCTCCATCTCGTCGCCCAGTGGCACGCCATGGCCCGCAGTGATAATCACTACCGTATTGTCCAGCTTGCCCGAGTCGTTCAGGGCGGTCAGCACGCGCGCAATTTGCGCATCAACATCACCTGCCGCACGCGTGTAACGACGGGTGAAGCCTTTCTGATTGCTGTCATCCGTAGTGCCGTTAAACGCAACCCAGGAGAACCAGCGGTTATCTTCCTGAGCGTAGCGCTGCAGCCAGTTAATCCACTGGTTTGCCGTCTGGGTGTCAGACTGGCTCTGCGCGGCAGGCAGAGAGAAATCAGAGAGCAGAGCCTGACGGTACAGCGAACTGTTGAAGCCATCGGACGCGAACAGCCCCAGCTGATAACCTTGCTGGTTAAGCCCGGTAATCAATGCTGCTGGCGTGCGTGAAGACAGTACGCCATCCATGTAGCTCGGCGATATCCCATAGAACAGGCCGAAAATACCCGCGTCGGTTGAGTTGCCCGAGCTCATATGCTGCGTAAAGGTGATGTTCTTATCCGCGAACGCCGCCAGTGCGGGCATCTGCTTCTCGTAGCGCGAATAGTTCAGACCATCAACGGTGATCAGCAGAACGTTTTGCCCGCGGCCCATGTCGCGATAGCGCAAATCGCTCAGCGGATACTGCACGCTGACCGCTTCCGGATTACCTTGCTCGACCAGGCGGCGCTGATACTCCTGCGCATCCAGCAGACCGTGTTTCTCAAGGAAACGACGTGCCGTCATCGGATACGAGAGCGGCAGGTTTGCGCGCTGCATGGTGATAGGACGATAGAAGTTCGCATCCGCCCAGATATACATGAGGTGCGAACTGATGAATGAGATGAAAAAGAGCGCAGCAACGGGCTTCGCGTAATGGCGCCGCCGGGTGAGGCTTCGCAGCTTCTGCCAGCTCCAGGTGGCGAACAGCATCTCAATCAGAAGAATAATGGGCACGCTGATAAACATCAGCTGCCAGTCACGTGCGGTCTCGTTCTGATCGGGGTTAATGACCAGCTCCCAGACAATAGGGTTGAGATGCAGGTGGAAACGGGTAAAGACTTCGCTGTCGATCAGCAAAAGCGTCATGCCCGCGGTCGCAAGGATGGCGGACAAGAACCGCATCAGACGCTGCGACATGACGATAAACGTCAGAGGGAACAGGATGAGCAGATAGGTGGCGAAGACCAGAAAGCTAAAGTGACCGACCAGGCTTATCCAGGAGTAAACACGTCCGATAAGCGTGGTGGGCCAGTCCGCCACAAACAGATAACGGCAGCCGAGAACCATCGCCAACAGAATGTTGAACAGGGCAAACCAGTGCCCCCAGCTGACCATCTGGGAGACTTTTTCACGGTAGCGCTGACGATTCGTCACCATAAACTGTTGTTCGTTTCCCTTAGTGTGCCTGGTCGTCGCTAACCGAGGACTGCAGTGCCTGGGCGAAAGATTTGGCGATCGCCTGACGTTGAGCCGGAGCAACGCTGGTGTTGATAAGGTTGGTAACCATATTTCCCAAAACCATCAGGGAGAGATCGGTTGGCGTTTTATGTTTTTCCAGTACGTTGACCAGCTCACTGAGCAGTTGTTCAACGTGTTCGTCACTGTAGCGGGAATGTTGTGGCATAAATCAAAATCAGTTTGTTGAGAGAAGGGCGACATATTACCGTAGCAACAGCTTTTTTTCCCCTTTTTTATCTTCTGTTGCACACATGCGCTGGTGGTGGTTGAATACCGCCCGGTCTAAAAGGAGAGTTTATCATGAGTCTGGAAATCAACCAGATTGCCTTGCACCAGCTTATCAAGCGTGATGAGCAAACCCTTGAAGTGGTGCTGCGCGATTCGTTACTTGAACCCACGGCGACCGTTGTGGAAATGATGGCGGAGTTGCACCGCGTCTACAGTGCTAAAAATAAAGCCTATGGTCTGTTCAGCGAAGAGAGCGAACTGGCGGATAGCCTGCGTCTTCAGCGTCAGGGCGAAGAAGATTTCCTGGCATTCAGCCGTGCCGCAACCGGGCGTCTGCGTGACGAGCTGGCAAAATATCCGTTCGCCGATGGCGGTATCGTCCTGTTCTGCCATTACCGTTACCTGGCGGTGGAATACCTGCTGGTGACCGTGCTGAACAACTTAAGCAGCATGCGCGTGAACGAGCAGCTGGACATCAGCTCGACGCACTATCTGGATATCAACCATGCGGATATCGTGGCGCGTATTGATTTGACCGAGTGGGAAACCAATCCGGAATCGACCCGCTATCTGACTTTCCTGAAAGGGCGCGTGGGGCGCAAAGTCGCCGATTTCTTTATGGACTTCCTCGGCGCCAGCGAAGGTCTGAATGCCAAAGCGCAGAACAAAGGTCTGCTGCAGGCGGTTGATGATTTTACGGCAGAAGCGCAGCTCGATAAATCCGAGCGTCAGACCGTGCGTCAGCAGGTTTACAGCTACTGCAACGAGCAGCTGCAGGCAGGCGAAGAGATTGAGTTGGAATCACTGTCAAAAGAGCTGGCAGGTGTGAGTGAAGTCAGCTTCCAGGAATTTACGGCTGAAAAAGGCTATGAGCTGGAAGAGAGCTTCCCGGCGGACCGCAGTACGCTGCGTCAGCTCACCAAATTTGCCGGTAGCGGCGGTGGATTAACCATCAACTTTGACGCCATGCTGTTGGGGGAACGCATCTTCTGGGATCCGGCCACCGACACGCTGACCATCAAAGGCACGCCGCCGAACCTGCGCGATCAGCTGCAGCGCCGCACCTCTGGCGGTAAATAGCAGCCATAAAAAAACCCCGCAGAAGCGGGGTTTTTATTCGACGAGTTTGCGATTACGCGCGAACGAAGTCGATGTGAGACAGTTTTGGCTTGAACGGGTGACGCTGTACAGCCTGAACTTTCACTTTTTCTTCTTTACCGCCAACAACGATGGTCAGAACTTCGCTGTAGAATTCAGCTTTGGTCTGCAGGTTCCATACTTTGTCGTGGTCCAGTTCGATTGCAACTGGAGCAGCTTCGCCACCGTAAACGATAGCTGGGAACTTGTTGGCGTTACGCAGGCGGCGGCTCGCACCCTTACCCTGCACGTTACGTACTTCTGCTTCGATAGTGAACATTGATTTCTCTCTGTATTTAAAACCCTACTACAGGCGACCCAGCAGCAGGTGAGTGTTCTGCCTCACGGATGTGAAGCGGGCGGCATTTTATACTCAAATGCCCCTCACATCAACGAAAAGTCCCGTTAACCGCGCAATTCATTTGCCCGGCGGAAGCGTCCTTCGTAGTCGAAGACCTTCTCACGCACCTGCCAGAACTGGCCTTTCCTGCGGGCGACAACAAAATCCGGGTGGCGCAGCAGCGCCTGCTGATGAACGATATCGGCAACGGTTATCCAGCGCAACGGCACCCCCGGCGTACGGGTGTGCGGGCGGATAAAGAGCTGCTCGAAAGCCGTTCGCTGCGCAGGTGTGTGCACCCGGAAACGCTCGCTGACGTCTGCACCATCCTCATCGTAGTAGGTGATTTTCAGCCACTCGCCTTTTTCATCCGCGCCGGGCTGCATCGCCATGCCGGAACAACGCAGCACCAGGGCATCTTTCAGCTTCAGCGCAGCCTTAAGCATGTCATCAGGGTCGACCAGGATCGTGTCACACTCCCGGCAGCGACGGGCGGCAATATCGTTTTCGGCATTGCACTGCGGACAGTTTTTAAAGCGGAAACGAAAATCGCACTGCTCGCGATGGCCTTCATCGTCTTCAAACCAGCCCTGACAGCGGCGGCCAAAGTGTTCGATCAGCGTACCGTCGGCGGTGGTTTTTCCCCAGAAGGTGTTGGCAAACCCGCAGGCGGGACAAAACACCTGGACCGGCACGTTGTCATTTTTGCCTTTCGGTGTGCCGACCTCAGGGGAGTACAGATCGTGCGGATTCCCGGCGTAATCCAGAATCAGGCAGTCGGTTTTGCCCGGCGAGAGGCGCAGGCCGCGGCCCACAATCTGCTGATAGAGACTCACCGATTCGGTCGGGCGTAAAATAGCAATCAGGTCAACGTGCGGCGCATCAAACCCGGTGGTTAACACCGACACGTTGACCAGATAGCGAAACCGCTGCGCTTTGAAGGCGTCGATCAGGCTGTCGCGCTCCGGACCGGGCGTTTCGCCGGTGATCAGCGCCGCGTCGTCAGCGGGCAGCAACCCGGTAATTTCTCGGGCATGCTCAACGGTGGCCGCAAAGATCATCACCCCTTTGCGCGTCTGCGCAAACTCTTCAATCTGGCTGATGATGTGCGGGGTAATGCGCTTTTGTTTTTTCAGCTCCTGATTAAGATCGGCCTCGCTGAATAACCCGTTGCTTTGCGCCTGCAGGCGGCTGAAGTCGTACTGCACCACCGGCATATCCAGCCGCTCCGGCGGCGTCAGGTAGCCATGTTTAATCATGTAGCGCAGCGGAAGCTCATAAATGCAGTCGCTGAACAGGGCTTTCGCATCCCCGCGCACCATGCCGTGATAATGGAAGTGATAAATCCAGCCTTTCCCCAGACGAAACGGCGTGGCCGTCAGGCCGAGAAGGCGAATGTGAGGGTTCACTTCCTTCAGATGCGTCAGGATTTGCTGATACTGGCTGTCGTCGTCATCGCTGATGCGGTGGCACTCGTCGACAATCAACAGTGAAAACTCGCTGCGAAACAGGTCCAGGTTACGGGCGACCGACTGCACGCTGCCAAACACCACTTTGCCGTGACTCTCTTTGCGCTTCAGCCCGGCGGCGAAAATATCGGCCTCAAGTCCAAGCGCACAATATTTGGCATGGTTTTGCGCTACCAGCTCTTTGACGTGCGCCAGCACCAGCACGCGCCCGCGTGCCAGACGCGCCAGCTCGGCGATGACAAGGCTTTTGCCTGCACCTGTCGGGAGCACGATGGCTGCCGGTTCCCGATGTTTACGGAACCAGGCGAGGGTGGCGTCGACGGCTTCTTGCTGATAGGGGCGAAGTGTAAAAGTCATGGTGTCTCGGTTTCGTTATTCCGCACATAGTATGCCACGAAACTTTTTCCCTTGAGTGGCGCAACCAGACCATTATACTGAACCGTTCTTGACTGCTTCTTTTTCGGGCGCGTTGTCCGACTTCCAGCACCATTAAGGCTAAAAAGATTTCATGCGACTTGATAAGTTTATCGCTCAGCAACTCGGCGTAAGCCGCGCTATTGCCGGGCGCGAGATTCGCGCCAGCCGCGTTACCGTGGATGGCGATATTGTGAAAGACACCGCTTTCAAACTCCAGCCTGAACATCAGGTGGAGTATGACGGCAATCCGCTGACCCAGCAGCACGGTCCGCGCTATTTCATGCTCAACAAACCGGAAGGCTACGTCTGTTCAACGGACGATCCGGATCACCCGACGGTGCTCTATTTCCTCGATGAGCCAGTGGCGCACAAGCTGCATGCCGCAGGTCGTCTGGATATCGATACTACCGGTCTGGTGCTGATGACCGATGACGGTCAGTGGTCTCACCGCATCACCTCTCCGCGCCATCACTGCGAGAAAACCTATCTGGTCACGCTGGAGTCGCCGGTATCGGATGACACGGCAGAGCAATTCACCAAAGGCGTTCAGCTGCATAATGAAAAAGATCTGACCAAACCGGCGGTGCTTGAAGTCATCACCCCGACGGAAGTGCGTCTGACCATCAGCGAAGGTCGCTATCACCAGGTGAAACGGATGTTCGCCGCAGTGGGCAACCACGTTGTGGGCCTGCATCGTGAACGTATTGGTGCGATTGAGCTTGACCCGGAACTCGAGCCAGGCGAATACCGCCCGTTAACGGAAGAAGAGATCGCCAGCGTCGGTCTGCCTTCACGCTAAATTTCAGGAGAACTCTGTGACCACCAGGCCACACTCGTCTTTCAAGATCGTTTTCATCCTTGGCCTGCTGGCGATGCTGATGCCGCTCTCCATCGATATGTATCTGCCCGCGTTGCCGGTGATTTCCGCGCAGTTTGGCGTACCGGCGGGCAGCGCGCAGATGACGCTCAGTACCTATATTCTCGGTTTTGCTATCGGTCAGCTTCTGTATGGGCCGATGGCGGATAGCCTTGGGCGCAAGCCTGTTATCCTGGGCGGGACGCTGGTCTTTGCGGGCGCAGCCGTCGCCTGTGCGCTGGCGCAGAGTATCGATCAGTTGATTATCATGCGCTTTTTCCACGGTCTGGCCGCCGCCGCCGCGAGCGTGGTGATCAACGCCCTGATGCGCGATGTCTACCCGAAAGAAGAGTTCTCCCGCATGATGTCGTTCGTCATGCTGGTCACCACCATTGCGCCGCTGGTGGCCCCGATGGTCGGTGGTGCCGTGCTGGTGTGGTTCAGCTGGCACGCCATTTTCTGGATCCTGGCGGTTGCCGCGCTGCTGGCCTCGGCGATGATTTTCTTCTTTATTGATGAAACGCTGCCCGTCGAGCGTCGGCAGAAGTTTCACATCCGTACCACAATGGGGAATTTCGCCTCGCTGTTTCGCCATAAGCGCGTGCTGAGCTACATGCTGGCGAGCGGCTTCAGCTTTGCCGGGATGTTCTCCTTCCTGAGCGCCGGGCCGTTTGTTTATATCGAACTGAACCACGTTTCACCGCAGCACTTTGGCTATTACTTTGCGCTGAACATCGTGTTTCTGTTTGTTATGACCATCATCAACAGCCGCTTTGTACGGCGGGTAGGGGCGATCAATATGTTCCGCGCCGGGCTGTGGATCCAGTTCGTTATGGCTATCTGGATGGTGGTGAGCGCGTTTCTGGGGATTGGCTTCTGGGCGCTGGTGGTGGGCGTGGCGGCGTTTGTCGGCTGCGTGTCGATGATCTCTTCCAACGCGATGGCGGTCATCCTCGACGAATTCCCGCATATGGCAGGCACGGCGTCGTCACTGGCGGGGACGTTCCGCTTTGGGATTGGCGCTGTCGTTGGGGCGCTGCTCTCGATGGCCACGTTTAACACCGCATGGCCGATGCTGTGGGCTATCGCTTTCTGCGCAACCAGCTCCATTCTTTTCTATCTTTATGCCAGTCGGCCGCGTAAAGCCGCTCACTAAAGCACGCTGAAGGCCCGATTCGGGCCTTTTTTGTTGATGCATATCAACCAAAGCGCTGTTCGTTTACCCTGTGTTTGTTTCTTTTATGTAAAATCTATTTATGTAAAAAGTCACATCATTGTATTTAAAAAGGTTGAGTTAGATCGCAGAAACGGGTACATATAGCGCCCACGCGAGCCTGCAATGCCTATAAAAACCGCTAAATAGTGCAGGTTTGCAATCATGTGATACTATAAATGTAAATAAATTGTGAAGTAATTTTTGCTTCCGGGGAACGAACGTGAATACATTACAACTCTCCATTGTCCATCGCTTGCCCCAGAGCTATCGCTGGTCGGCGGGTTTTGCAGGTTCGAAAGTTGAACCGATTCCGCAAAGCGGCGCAGGGTGCGAGAATTGTCTGGTTGCGCTCAAACTGCTGAGTCCGAGCGACGAAAATGCATGGCCGGTCATGGAGCGCCTCAGTCAGGCGCTGACGGATATCGAAGTGGATAGCTCCGTGCTGGAATGCGAAGGCGAGCCTTGCCTGTTTGTGAACAGCCAGGATGAATTCGCTGCCACCTGCCGTCTGAAAAACTTCGGCGTGGCGATTGCCGAGCCTTTCTCTGGTCAATATCCTTTCTGAGCGCTAGTCTGCTGACAGTAGCTGGCGCGTGTAGCTCTGCGTCGGCGCAGTGAATACGCGCTGGCACTCTCCCTGTTCGACGACTTCTCCCTGCCGCAACACAATCACCTGATGGCACAACGCCCGCACCACCTGTAAATCGTGGCTGATGAAGATATAGGCCAGCCGATGCTTCTCCTGTAACCCTTTTAACAGCGTCAGGATCTGCGCCTGTACGGTTCTGTCCAGTGAAGAGGTGGGTTCATCAAGAATGATCAACTCAGGTTTCAGGATCAACGCGCGGGCAATCGCGATGCGCTGGCGCTGACCGCCGGAAAATTCCGCAGGATAGCGGTGGCGCGTAGCGGGATCTAATCCCACTTCAGCCATGACAAGCATGACCTCTTCTTCACGTTGCTGAGCGCTCAGCGTGGGACGATGTACGCGCAAACCCTCTTCAACAATCTGCAAAATACTCAGTCTTGGGTTTAGCGAGGAGTTGGGATCCTGAAAAACAACCTGCATGCGTGGACGCACGGGCAACATCTGGCGACGGTTCCGGGTGTGCAGCGGCATGCCGTCAAAGAGGATCTCACCCTGCGAGGCGATTAAGCGCAGCAGCGCCAGACCGGTGGTGCTCTTGCCGGAACCCGACTCACCAACCAGCCCCAGCGATTCACCGGGACGCAGAGAGAAGCGAATATCTTTCAGAACCGGGTTCCGATCGACAACGCGCCGTAAAATGCCTTTACGAACGGGAAATGAAACGCCCAGCCCCTCAACGCGCAGCAGCGGCTCGCTGTCGGCATCCAGGGGAACGGGATCGCCGGAGGGTTCGCTGTTGAGCAGGCGCTGCGTATAGGGGTGTTGAGGTGCCGTCAGCAGCGAGGCTGCCGTATTTTGCTCAACACATCGTCCGTTTTGCATCACCGCCACGCTGTCAGCCAGCTTTCTTACGATGCTCAGGTTGTGCGTAATAAACAGCAGGCTCATGTTCAGCTCGTCACGCAGTTCCCGCAGCAGCGTCAATATCTGCGCCTGAACCGTCACGTCCAGTGCCGTCGTCGGTTCATCGGCGATCAGCAGTTCAGGACGCGTCAGCAACGCCATGGCGATCATCACGCGCTGACGTTCTCCGCCAGAGAGCTGGTGCGGAAAATCGGTCAGTCGTTTGGCGGCATTGCGAATGCCCGTGCGCTCAAGGCAATCGAGAATTTCACCCCGCGCCGCCTCTTTGCGCATGCCCCGGTGAAGTGACAGCACTTCGTAGAGCTGTTTTTCCAGCGTATGCAGCGGGTTGAGCGAGACCATCGGCTCCTGAAAAATCATGGCAATCTTATTGCCGCGGATCCCGCGCAGGGTTTGCTCATCCGCATGCAGCAGCGAACTGCCATGGAACAGAATGTCACCCTGCGGATAGCTGACCGGCGGGGAAGGGAGCAGACGCAGGATGGAGAGAGCCGAAACGCTCTTACCGGAACCCGATTCCCCCACCAGCGCCAGCGTTTCGCCGCGCTGGATCTGCAGTGACAGGTCATTCACCACCGTGCGGGTCTCGCCCTGCTTCGAAAAGGCAATAGACAGGTTTTCAATGCTCAGAAGAGGTTGCGTCATCTATACCGCCTTGTCGGGATCAAAGGCATCGCGCACGGCTTCGCCAATAAAGATCAGCAGCGAAAGCAGCACGGCCACTGAGAGAAACGCAGTGATGCCAAGCCACGGCGCCTGAAGATTGTTCTTGCCTTGCAGCAACAGTTCGCCGAGCGATGGCGAGCCGAGCGGCAGCCCAAAACCAAGGAAATCAAGCGAGGTGAGGGTGGTGATGGAACTGCACAAAATAAAGGGCAGAAAGGTCAGGGTTGCGACCACGGCGTTGGGGAGCATATGGCGGAAAATAATCGCCCGATCGCTGACCCCCAGCGCCTGCGCGGCACGGATATAGTCAAAGTTCCGCGTGCGCAGAAATTCCGCGCGCACTACGCCCACCAGCGCCATCCAGCCAAACAGGACGGTGATCCCCAGCAGCCACCAGAAGCCAGGCTGCACGACGCTGGACAGCAGGATGATCAGAAACAGCGTTGGCATTCCCGACCAGACTTCAATGATGCGTTGCCCCCAGAGATCGAGCTTTCCGCCGTAATAGCCCTGAACGGCACCCGCGACGACGCCCATCACGCTGGAAAAGAGCGTCAGCATCAGCCCGAAGAGCAGGGAGATCCGCGTGCCGTAAAGAATGCGCGCCAGCACGTCACCGCCGTTCGCGTCGGTTCCCAGCCAGTTCTGCGCGGAGGGAGGCGAAGGGAAGGGAGTTGAGGTAGCAAAGTTTATGCTGTTTGCGCCAAAGCGAATGGGGGCCCAGAGCGCCCAGCCGTGCCTGTCGATTTGATCGCGAAGCCACGGATCCTGATATTCAGCCGGGGTCGCAAACGGGCCGCCAAAATCACTCTCGCTGTAGTTGTTCAACACAGGCACATACCAGCGGTCGTTAAAATGCACCAGCAGCGGCTTATCGTTCGCAATCAGCTCGGCGCACATGCTTAAGATAAACAGCACGGCGAAGATCCACAGCGACCAGTAGCCGCGGCGGTTGTGGCGAAAGCGTGCCCAGCGGGCCTGGTTGACGGGGCTTAAACGCGGCATCAGCGGCCCTCAAAATCGATTCGGGGATCGACCAGCGTATAGCTGATATCACTGATGATATTCAGCAGCAGGCCAATCAGGGTGAAAATATAGAGTGTGCCAAACATGACCGGGTAATCGCGCGAGACGGTGGCCTCATAGCCCAGCAGTCCCAGACCGTTCAGGGAGAACATCACCTCTATCAGCAGCGAGCCGGTAAAAAACATACTGATGAAGGTGGCCGGGAATCCGGCAATCACCAGCAGCATCGCGTTGCGGAAAACGTGCTTCCACATGATCTGTTTTTCACCCACGCCCTTTGCGCGCGCGGTGACAACATACTGTTTGCGGATTTCATCAAGAAAGGCGTTTTTGGTCAGCATCGTCAGCGCTGCAAAACCGCCAATGACCGTCGCGAGCACCGGCAGCGTGATGTGCCAGAAATAATCGGTGATTTTTTGATACCACGGCAGGGTGCTGAAATCAGCTGACACCAATCCCCGGAGCGGGAAAATATCGAAATAACTCCCCCCGGCGAAAAAGACGATAAGCAGAACCGCAAACAGAAACGCCGGAATCGCATAGCCGATGATGATGAAGGTGCTACTCCAGATATCAAAGCGGCTGCCATTGTAGACCGCTTTTCGAATGCCCAACGGAATGGAGACCAGATAGATAATCAACGTTCCCCACAGACCAAGGGTGACGGAAACCGGCAGGCTTTGCTTAATTAACGTCAGCACGGACGCGCTGCGAAACAGGCTATCGCCAAAATCAAAGCGGACGTAATCCCAGAGCATCTTGAAATAACGCTCATGCAGCGGTTTATCAAAGCCGTAGCGATGGGTGATCTCGGCGATCACCTCGGGATCCAACCCGCGCCCGCCGCGGTAGTGGCTTTCGCTGATATTCCCCACGCCGGTCCTTGCGTGACTCGCGCCCATCCCTTCACCGCCGCCGCCGGGCATTCCCCCGCTGTGGCCAAATTCCACGGCGGCGATAGCCTGATCCACCGGTCCGCCAGGGGCAATCTGGACGATGAAAAAGTTAATCGTGATGATGGCCCACAGCGTCGGGATAACCAGCAGCAAGCGGCGGATCAGATAAGCACCCATTGTTATTCCTTAACGCCGCTCTGCGGGCAGTTTGGCGGCTTTGTTCACGTCATACCACCAGGTATCGAAACCCAGCGTATAGACAGGGCGTACAGAGGGCAGCGAGAATTTGTCCCAACGGGCAAGGCGATCTTCGCCCATGTACCACATTGGCAGCATGTAGTAGTTCCAGGTTAACACCCTGTCGAGCGCGCGGCCAAGCGGAAGCAATTTTTCTTTATCGCCCTGCGCGGCCACGATTTTCTCAATCAGCGCGTCGATCGCCGGGCTCTTAACGCCGGGGGCATTGTAGGAGGAGTTGATATAACTGGAGGCCCATGAAATTTGCAAATCGCCGCTGGGCCACGGCTGCGCGGCCCACAGGCTCTGCATCATATCGTAATCCCGGCTGCGCTTGCGGTTGGTGAGCTGAGCGATATCCACCTGGCGGATATTCAGAGTAATTCCCAGCCGGGCGAGATTCTGCTTAAACGGCAGTACCCACTGGTCATTTGCCCCTGAAGCGAGCAGGAGCTCGAAACTCAGCGGTTTGCCCGTTTGCACGTTCACCCGTTTTTGATCTTTCAGGTGCCATCCCGCCTCATCCAGCAGCGCGCTGGCTTTCAGAAGGTTGTCACGGTCAAAACCCTTACCGTCGGATTTAGGCGGTTCAAACACGCTCGTAAAGACCTCTGGCGGGAGTTGCGCCTTCAGCGGAGCCAGCAAGACCAGCTCATCGGCATCAGGATAGTCGCGGGCGGCATATTCAGTGTTCTGGAAATAGCTGTTAGCGCGGCTGTAGGCGCCGTAAAACAGCGCCTTGTTCATCCACTCGAAATCGAACGCCAGGGTAATCGCCTCGCGCACCCGACGGTCGCTGAATACCGGGCGCTGGATGTTAAACGCCAGCCAGCGGGTATCCTGGGCAGATTCATTTTTATGCTCGTCTTTAACGATGTAACCGTTGGCAAAGTTTTTCCCGATATAGCGCGTAGCCCAGTTTTTAGCGCTGCTCTCCACGCGCAAATCAAACGCACCCGCTTTGAACGCCTCAAACGCCACATTATCGTCAAGGTAATAATCATAGCGAAGGGTGTCAAAGTTCCAGCGGCCACGGTTTACCGGAAGATTAGCAGCCCAGTAATCTTTGACCCGGGAATAGACCACATACTGCCCCATACGCCAGTCGGTAATGCGATAC
The DNA here is from genome assembly GCA_907164665.1 of Colias nastes. Taxonomy (NCBI): domain Eukaryota; kingdom Metazoa; phylum Arthropoda; class Insecta; order Lepidoptera; family Pieridae; genus Colias; species Colias nastes. The sequence goes on from CAJQZM010035174.1 coordinate 81,814, forward strand.
GGGCCACCCGCCAGCGGCGGCGTGGAGAGCGGGTCGCTCAGCTTGTGGTTTTTCCAGAAGGACTCAGGCATGACGGGCAAGGAGAACAGGCTCAGCATATTCTCTTTGTTAGGTTCGCTCAGTTCGATACGCACGGTCAGCGGGGCGATAGCTTTTACGGTGGTGCCTTTGTACACCAGACGGAACTGCGGGACCCCTTCTGTCATAAACTTGTGAAACGTGAAGGCCACGTCGCGGGCGCTAACCGGCGTGCCATCATGAAAACGCGCCTGCGGGTTAAGTGAAATTTCGGCCCACGCGAAGTTATCCGCGTAACGTACGTTTTCCGCCACCAGCGGGTAGTAGCTGCCCGGCTCATCGTCTGACGTCACAAACAGCGTGTCATAGAGGGACTCCGTACGCGCCGCCGCCACGCCGCGCAGGGCAAAGCGGTTAAAGTTATCGAAGGTGCCCGTGGCCGAGAGCGTCACGTTTCCACCTTTAGGCGCGGCGGGGTTGACGTAATCGTAGTGGGTAAAATTAACCACGTATTTAGGTTCGCCAATCACCGCGAATGCCGTGCTCTCTTTGATGGTTTGCGCCTGGCTGGACAGGCTCACCACCGCCATTAACATCACTACGACGCGCATAAACATCTCGTGGCGGATCCTTCGTTCACATTAAAACTGAATAATAAGTGACGTCGCCGCCATTGTGAAATTATTCACCGGACATCATATTGGGTTGCCATGTGCGAAACTGCGCCAACGGCATAGGGCGGCTGATCCAGTATCCCTGCAGGAAGTTAACGCCATGCTCGCGCAGCCAGGCCGCCTGCTCGGGCGTTTCCACTCCTTCGGCGACGGTGGACATGTTCAGTCGCCTTGCGAGGGTCAATACGGCATCAAGTACGGGCGATGTAACGGTTTCGGTTCCAATGGCATTGACAAAACCCCGGTCGATCTTGATGTAGTCCATTGTGAAATGCTCGAGATAAATCAGGGCACTGTGGCCGGTCCCGAAATCATCAATCGCGATTTCAAAGCCTTCATTGTGTAGCCATTCAAAAAGCTGGTTGGCCTCGCGCTGATTAATCATGTCGCGCTCGGTGATTTCCAG